>JARFXV010000416.1:202500-317757 GCA_031761425.1 Cosmopolites sordidus | reverse complement strand
TGAAATACTTAAACGTTTTTAATTGTATTCCTTTAGAAAGGCATCTTTAGAGTAGGCATAGCAATACAAATTATTTTTATTTAAATTAATTATAGCGGCTTCTTTTAATCTTCTATATTTTGTTACCGATTCTTTTAATATCGTTTTTAAATCGGTAGATTTAAATTTAATATGGTTCGCGATTCTAAAGAATACAATTAAAAACATTTAAGTATTTCAACACAGTCACAAAGTAAACCTCACTTATATATATTTTTTGGTAGTATGTCACTGTCATTAAAAACTAATTGTCAATTTATCACTGACAGTACACAAAAATATATTTACTTCCTATCTTTTTCAGAATTTATAGAAATTAATATAATTTATTTTTAGATTCGTTTTGAAAACGGCGGAGAAGAATACTTCTCGAAACGTTAAAAAGTTTGTATATTTTTTATTTTTTAAAATTTTGTTCGTTAGGTCAAAAAAAGGTTTATGTAGGGAAATAAAAAAAAAAACGAAGATGTGTAATTAAAACCACTGTATTTTGATACGTAACTCTTATAACATAATAATTATTATTTCATTAAAAGAAAACTTTCGTTTAAAAGATTTTCTATATATATTATATAAAAAAATATAACGTCCCGCTCTACGAAAAATCGAGCTTGTTGGTTGTTGACGGAAAAATTTTGGAAAAAAATCTATTACATCGACCCTTTTACAAAAACAAGCAAGTTTCTTTAAAAACGTATAAAATTTAGGTACCGCTGCTAAAGTCAAGGCACAGGTTTTACCTCTAGGTATAATTTAATAATTTCAATTTATGAATGATTTATTTTTAATTTTCTCCGAATCGCTTCACTTGCTTGTTATTGCAAATTACCAATTCTCTTTTATTTCAGTTATCGTTTCATTGTCGACATTTTAAAATATTCCCTTCTGTATTCCATTGTTCACTACATTAGTACATACTTTTGATTTTTTCAAATATTTTTAGGAAACATCCAGAATGAAACGATAAATACGAAAATGTTTTCTTTTAGTCGAAATTACGGGAATTCCTTCATTGTATAGAAAAAAAAAAAGAAAAAAACAAATTCAGAATAACTTAATTATGGGATGCAGAAACAGTCTACAAACTACTATGAAATAAGAATGGAACAAGTTTGTGTTCCTGTACAAAATATATTTCATTCATTGACATTCTCTTTAATTAATTTTTTGTCAACCATACTGGCTGGTCATTGTGTTACTTTACAATTTTCAATAGTAGTGAATGTAGAAAAGAAATGGAATAAATGAATGCAGTGATGGAGAAAATATTGCATAATTTCAACAGTACAAGCGGCTCTTGATAATTTGATATGTATAATATGAATTGAAGAATGACACTTAACAAGATGAATGCATAAGTATTACATCTGTATGATGATAAAATACCTTTAGAATGATATCAGGAATGATCTGGTTGATTAAAACTTGCATAATATATGAAGGTAACTTGTTAACTCTAACAATACAAATACTAGTACTACCTCAATTTAAAATATTTCCGAACTTATTAATGAGAGAGCCCGTCAAAAAAACAGTGACCTAATCGCATATTTATCATGAAAGATGTTATAATGATAACAAACTGTTTATATATAATTTTAAACCTTAAATCTAGAGTTGAAATTATACAAAGTTTTCTTTTACTTAAACAAGTTCCTCACAAATATGTATAAAAAAATATATAAAAATTCGCAGATATATTCCAAGAAGACAGTCCTAATAGCCACGTTTAACTAATTCCTTATTATTTACAAAACAAAAAATATGAATAATTTTGAATGTTGGTATTACAATTTAACACATATATATTACAAAAATAAATGAAAAAATATTCTAATAAATGTTTTGCTAGATTATTTTGTGAAATTAGCTTTCTAAAAGGGTTTTACATTGTGATCCTCCATAGCATTATATGACATAACTGATGGAAAATAATTGGTAAGTGGAGGGGTGTGGAGGTACAATATCCAGTGCGAATGCGACGGAGGGGTATGGAGGGAGTGCGGTAATTTTTTTGTAAAGTAAAAAAACCACAGCCAGGAAAGACACCAAATGGGTGAACTTTCTTGCCACCTTGGAAACGCAATATTTAGTTATTTTTTGTTTTTTGGTCAATTAACTGTTTATATTATCACTCTCGGTATGCACACTAATATTTTGTTCTCTAATTGTCTTCGCCGTCCTCAAGCTTTCTCTTTTTACCCCTGGACACTGAAACAACAAACAATATAAATATTACTTTTTAGATACATAAACTTGAAAGCTATATGTAAACAAGTTTTAAATGGTAGCTCATAAAAATAATACAATATAAGAAAAAGGAGTTAACAAAGGAAAATTTAGAAAATAAATTTTGCAGAAAAAAATAATTTTCATATCTAGCCTTGAATACAATATTGCTAACTGTATCATTCTTTTCACAAACATAAATACTATGTTTTGGGGAATGTATTCAATTAGTTCCTAGAATGTGTTGGACTGTAGTTGGATATTGATAACCAGTTCAATCAATTTACTATTAGCAATCTAATATATTCATTAGCAGTTATTGTATTACCAATATTAAGTACTTCAGTAAGCTCATCAACTTATTCCTACATCAAATATATATGATGGCAGATGGACTGTCAAAAGAATATAATTATTACCAGTTGGCTCTTTCCATAGAATAATGTAGCGGATATCGCAACATATGATTGATTCATCTGAAAACTTTACATGTTGTAACATATGATTCCCACACTCGCTTCTTATCAAACTTCTTACTTTTCTTTGGAGGAACGATTTTCGAACTTTAGGCAAGCAAATATAAGATTACATAGAAAATGTTAAAAAAAATTATCAGATTCGTGGCGTTTTCTGTGAAATTTTAAATGTTAGTCAGCACATAGAAAAATTACGTTAAGACTTTTGATTTTCCAAGCAACCGAAAATATGTGTGATGTAAATGGGGTTGAATTGTAGATGATGACTAACTGAAAATCCAATATATGATCAGTATTTGATGCCATGTGAATTTATGGCACTAAACATCAGTTAAGTTAGTTATGAATTAGTTGAGAATTTCAACAATTTAATGGAGTGTATTTTTGCTAGTGATTTAAATATAATGAAAATACAGTAAAGTTCACTTATAACATACACGCTTATTATGTATCTACGGATATAACGTACCGAATAAAAGTCCTGGCAGTTATTGTGCATATGTAGGTACATACATATTCTCATTTTTTTTAACGAACTTTTTATATAGCGTACCGATTATTAAGGTCCCCTCCGGTACGTTGTAACCGAGTGTTACTGTATTATGTACCAGTTGTTGAGGAAGTCAATAATTCTTATTTTTTTCTTTAAAAAAAACCACGTTTAATTTGGGAGAATGGTAACAAGCGGTTTATACAAAGTATGCGATATCGCTAGCTGTACATTTTTGTCATCTCTTTGGCAATTTGTGGATGCCCTTTCAGAAAAACCGTACACCTGTTGAGGTGGTCCAGTTATCAAGCTATTTTTCGGCATCTTCGTAACTGTTGAAGCATTTCAAGAAAAGTGCACGAAACATTAATGAAAACAAGTGGTAGTCGGAAGGGGCCAACTCTGGTGAGTACGGCGGGTGGGGCTAGAGTTCCCAGTCAATTGCAAAAATGGTCTCTGACCGCTTTCGCTGTGTGATGGGGCGTTGTCAAGATGCAAAATCACTTTTCTGTGTCTTGTAGCCATTCTGGTCGCTTTTTGATCAATGCATGGTTTAAATTGATCATTTGTTCACGGTAGCGAACGATATTAACTGTTTCACCTGGTTTCAGAAGCTCATGGTACACGACACCATTCTGATCCCACCAAATACACAGCATTGTCTTCTTTTCAAAGCGCTTCGGTCTTGCGATCGATGTTTCTCTAGTCACGATTCGAAACCAGTTCATATTCAGTCACGATTCGATGCAAAAAAATCTTTCATGCCGAGAAAGAAAAACTTCGCACGCCGCTTTTCGCTTGCCCCTCTGCCTGTCGTTCAGCTGATGTGGAACCTATTTTCCTGCCTTTTGGATCCTTCCCATGGCATTCAGATGATCACAAATGGTTCGGCGACCAATATTTAACCTCTCTACCATTTGTTGTTCAGTTTGCATATAGCCTTCTTCCAATGCTTGCAATTCGGCATCTTCAATTTTTTTTTTTTTGGTTGACCTGGGCATTTTTGTCTTCCTAGTCAAAATCACCACTTGTGAATCGTCTTTCGTGTTGGGACATTGTCATCGTAAGTTCCCACAAAAATACGACGGCTGCCACTGGAGTTTTTCTTTTGATTGGACAGGAAAAGCAGTACGTGCGGCAAATTCTCTTTATTTGGCTAAAAACTCGACATGTTTCTTGAAACACTGATTTGATGGATTTACTACCAAGACCATTTTGTATCACCTTCAGTAACTGGCTACTGGAAAAGGTGTTGTGTGGCACTTTGAAAACACCAGACCATATATTACTGACCTTACTCTCTTAAACTCACCACAGTTACTAAAATAATGTTTTGGCTTTAAATCAGCTTTTTAGTCTCATTGCAACTAATACAAAACAGACCAGTTGAGAGACCAGAAAATTCTTCTTCTTGCTACTTGCTAGTGCTACAGCCCTTGCTTAGCCTTCACCTCATTGATAACATGAGCTATTTAAAAAAAAGTTCTACTGGGCTAGCATTACTTAGTAAATAATGAGTCAAAAAGAAAATCCTTTAGAATACAGTGGGTTGGCAAATTATTATTTCTCAATCTCTCAAAAATTAAGGTTAGATGTCGTTCAGTTCTCATAGTAAAAAAAATGTATTGAAGTGAGTAGTAGTAATTACACTATAACTTTTGTTAATTAGGAAAGTAATAATTAAAATTCTTATTGAATATAGTCTTTTTCCAATTGTTTTTTTCCAGTAAAAAACTTTGCATTTCGAAAGAGATCGTCGGTTGCAACTGTTTTAAGTCAATCAAATTAAGGAAAAAATGAGTCTAAAACCACTCTTGGAAGCGGACCGTTTAAGTAAAATAGGGAGAAAACAGATCATCACATTTTGTGGTTCAATTCTTCTATTGGAACCTTTGGTGTGGCACACTAAACTTGAAGAGATTTACCATTAGACAACAAATCACTTTTTTGAACTGTTTGACGCAAGTTAGCATCATCAGGAGATGATTTAATCTAAAGAGATAATCTAAAAAGATTACATCATCTCCTGATGATGGTTAGCGAAAGGTGCGTCGAGCATTTCAAAAAAAGTGATTTGGTGTTTAGTGGTAAATCTCTTCAAGTTTAACATTTTGTGGACTCTGATTAATGATGAGGGAATCAAAGCTTCCCGAAAAAAAACAGTCCAGCGACCATTAACAGAAATAATACTAATGAAGATGAAATTTTATTGACTGGTTTGTGGAAAGGATGAAAAACAGTAAAGATAATGGTGTGGCCTGTTTTACACGGACACACAAATGATTCTTGAAAAATTGGTTTGTTGCTTTGGGTCGTTGAATAATTCTCTGATAGTGAGGAATACGTGTTTATGCATGATTATAGGTGCCATAAAGCCAAAAGTGTACCGACATCCTAGCTGACGGAAGTATCAAGTCAAGTTCTGCCGTGACAAAAAAAAACTGTGAAAACTGTCGAAGAGGGAAATGCGAAGGAAGTGATCACGAGGAAGCGATAATAAGATCAAAAGGCTTATAACCCCAACCACTCCGATCAGAAAAATAGGGACCGTGAGCACGTGACAATAAACAAAAAGCGGAAATATTTGCAGAGCATCTGACGGATATTTGACTCCTAACAAAATCAATGAAGATACAAGATTGGAGGCAATAGACAATCTAAGAACTGAAAATTTAACTTCAGTTACTCCAAAAGTAACTAAAAAAATAAAGACCAATTTAAATTTCAAAAAAGCACCTGGGTTTGATTTAATCACAGGTGAAATACTAAAACAGCTGCCCAGAACAGGTGTACTTCTGCTCACATACCTGTTCAATGCAGCCTTCTGACTGAAACATACCCCCACAAGCTGGAAACTAGCCGAAATAATCATGATAACAAAGCCAGGCAAACCACCCAATGATGTCAAATATTATAGGCCTATTTCATTGTTGTCAATTATCTCAGTTATTTGAAAAGTTGCTGTTAAAAGAGTTAAATCACTTATAGAAGACAATAATCTGAGCTTGATCTCAAATATAGAAAATACTATTGGCTTATAGGAAGAAATTCCAAGATAATAATAAATAATAAGATGCTGATTTATAATCAAATCCTAAGATCAACGTGGCTTTATGGCATCAAACTATGGGAATGTGCCGGCGATAGCCAGGCTACACCTATAGGTTAATGTGGAAGCTCTTCAACCACTGGACAACCAAAATCATGCCCGAAAACTGAAAAGAACTATACCTCCTGTAGTGTGCAAAAGCAGAACATAGGGCGCATGCCGAGTAACATAATCATTAGAACAATCCAAAGAACATCACTGGATTATCTTTAGTTGATAGGCATTTGGGTTAAGATTTGTTAGAGAAAAATTAATGCTTAGTTTTTTTGAGTAGTTTTAATAGATTTATCAACTATCAGTAAAAAAAAACTAGTAAGCGACAACTTATCGAAAAATTAATACATTTGACATCTACGATTGTCTACGATTAAAAGAAAATGTAAAAAGGTGCCCTGACGTCCCGAGGATGTAAAGAGTGCAATAAAAGTGTCAGAATTTCAAAATGACCCAATGATAACTACCAGTAACAATCCGGTAATTTTTATATTATACTGAAAAACAAATATTGGCATGTTTTGAAAATAATGTTAAATTTCCGATTACTTTTTCACGCATATTCCATAGTATATTTTCTAATGGTAGCCCGAATGTTTCGTTTAAAGACAAGAATTGTTCGAGATTTATTTCTGTAAACCAGAGTGTTAACTTAACCCCACAATAATAATCCAAGGGCATGAAATCGCATGATCTTGGTGGCCAGTTTACATTACCATTTTGGGAAAAAAACGCACCCAGAAAACTTTCATTGCAATAAACTAATTGTCTGGCAAGAGGTGCTGAGAGGTGTGGGATATTTATTCAGTTCAGGCTACCATTAATAGTAACATAATTTATTAAATAATATTTAAAAAAGCATCATATCAGTCCTTCAGGCCAAAAACCAAACTAAACGGTAACTTTCTGAGGATGGTACTAGACAGAAGGTAACCCTTGAATAACTTGAGCATTTTTATTGTCCCAAATCCTGTACTTATGTTTGTTCACAAATCCTTTAAGTCAGAAGTGCATTTCATCGGAAAATATTATTTTTCCCAAAATTACATTATCTCTATTATTTCTTTGTAGATTAAATAAAAATTACCGGATTATTAGTTGTAGTGAACATTGTGGCTCTGACATTGTAGTTCTGAACTTACTGGATAACTCTTTACTTTAGACAAATGGTGGAGTTACAAAATGTTAAAGAGCTTTACTCCATTTTGTAATATGACTTAAGATAAAAAGAATTTCAATAACTAACTCTAATAAATTAAATATAATTTGGTACTACAGCCTTCAATATCTTTCCATTTTTTTTTAAACAATGACAATTTAATTATTTCATGATGTTTGTAGTAATTTGCCAACTGTATATCAACACACTTGATATGCATAAATGATATATATGGGGCATTCCATGCCAAATCGATCACTTTTGAATCTGACCCCTTTTGATTTGGCTGAAATTTGTATATGTTACAGTACCTCACTACATACGTTTCTGTAGTTTTATTATGCGTTTTTTTTTAATTATTCCTTTTTGAATGATATAAACCATTCAAATTTAGGAAAATGTAACAATGATTTTGGCAATATCAGCAAAGTTCGTCGAATATAACAAATCATTCATAGTAATATTTGCGAATAATGAAAAAACATTTGACTCCAAATAAAGTCAGATGGTCGAAGCGCTCGCCGATTGCAGAATTGAGGATTCAAACGTGAGAACACACGAAAACATGGAAAAATTCAGAGTGGAGTCTAATTAGATAATGTAATTTAGCTTAAACTGTTTACCACCTGGTTGAAGTACACATTCAAAAATGTCAAATTATGTTTGGAAGAATCTTAATAATCTTCAGTTAAGTAAGGCGAAAGAAATGCTATCGAAACTGAAAACTGCATTGCAGAGTTCAAAATCAACATAAGTAAAGCACAACTTATAACAAATCTGATCCCTAGCTGAAACATAAATTTCAGGAAAAAATCTACAATCCATCCTAATCATTTCTTGAACATGTGAAAGAACTGTGAAATTATCAAAGGATAAGATTGACCTGGACTGTATATGGTAAGTTCAAACAGGTTTTTAAATCAGAAATGCATCTCAAGAGTAGAACCTATGCCCAATGCATTTTACCAGTTTTACTTATGCTTCCGAGGCTTGAACATTGACATAAAGATCAATAAACAGAGTTGTATAAGAGTAATAGAACACTCTATGGAGGAAAGTATATTAAAATACCAAGTACCAAACAAATATATCAACCACTTGTAAAACAAATCTTTCCCAAGGTCATCTGTCCTAAGCATCCTTTTAATAAGGTGGTATATTTCTTCTTGCAGGATAAGATTCCAGCAACTGTACACATGCTTCTGAGGCTGTGAATTTTTTTGGGGCTGATTTATTGGCAAAATATCTGGATAGCAATAACAAAAAAGTTCAAAGAAACACTAATGAATAAGCAATAGTAATATTTGCAAACAAAAATTATTATAATCAAAGACCCCTGCATAGGTGCAATTTCTGTATCAATTTATTAAAAAAAAATAGGTTACCATTTGGTGATTGCACATCATCATCAGCGCTCTCCTCAAACTCTTCTTCCTCAACCAAATCATCATCAGATACCTCCTCCTCATCTTCTGCTGCATCATAATCACCCTCATCAGACATCTCATCTAAATGTTCTGAATAGACTGCCCCCAGTTCTACACTATCATCAAGATCTTCATCCTAAATTCCATATAATTCATTATCATATTCTACATATACTTGGTTATATCTTACATCATCTGAACTTGCTCCCACATCTGAATCATCGTCATAGCCATCATTACCATTCAGTTCCTCTTCTCCATCACTATCCTCAGCCTCCTGGTCATCTGGATCAAACCTATTCAAATATAAAATGTATTCAGGTATAATACAAATATGTAGAATACTAATTCAACTTACCCATCTAAATATTTTAAGCTGGGAATCATTTTAAAGATCTTTTCTCTGTAATTTTCAATTGTGGTGGCCTCATTGTTAAACAGATCCAAGTTTTTCAATTCTTGGAAGTTCTTTAAAGGTTCCAATGTATCTAGATCCTTAATCTTATTTCCACTCAGGTTCAAGTAAACTAACTTAGGACTTGTTTCCAAAATATCCAAACCACCAGATATTCTATGAAAATATAACAAACAATTAAATTGAAATAATAGAAATGAATGATGTAATATTACCTGTTATCACTTAACTCAAGTTTCTTTAAATTGGGAAGCTTTGGAAAGCCTTTCAGTGAAGTAAGACCAACATTTATAAGGGACAGGGTTTCCAAATTTGTAAATTCATCAGTTAAACCAACAATGTTTGTGCTCCGACAATTATCCAGATTCAATTCTTTGATCTAATAAAACAATTATTATTTAAAATTAAAAAAAAACTTTCAATTATGATATATATTAAACATATTTTGAATTACTTAACTAGTTAATCATGGCGTCTGCCGTAAGCTATTATTTTATACTTGTTTGTATGTACATAGTGTAGAGTTCTGCTATAGAAAAATGCTATTTAAAGTATCGTGAAAGATATTGTTTTTTGTTTTCTTGCTTTAAACACGTTTTAGGTTATAATTTTGAGAGAAGTTTTTCATTGTAAAATGGCATATTTTTATAAATATAAAATTGAACCTCTAGAATTAATATTTTTCTGTAAGTTATGAGAACATTCCATTGATTTAAAATTAGCTGTGAGGAACAAATCTGAAAAAAAAAATCGAAAAGTAAAATATAAAAAAGGGCGCCATTTGCTTAGATAACTGCATCAAAATTAAAACATCTCTAATAGAAAATACAAGCACACATTTATTATAGCGTCATTTCATATTAAAAAGGTATCGTAACGGTAATTTTCTCCAATAGATAACGTGCGGTTTACTGAATTTCATTCAGAAAGAGCAATCTTTAATTGAAAACAATGAAAATTGCTTCGATCCCCTTTGAAACATTAACTGGATAACTTGCGATACCTTAAGGCATTATGCTGAAGGACACGTTTACAAAAACTAAATTATTTTCCAGCATGTGGTTTATTACATATTACGCCGATAAGAAAACTTTTTCTAACCGACAACAAACAGGCTCGAAGTTAAATCGTCCGGCACATGCAATACGAAGACAATATTTATATCGATATAATTTTCTGTATACTTACGTCGGCACAATTTTTTCCCCTTTTCTCCAATTCTATCCGTTTCTCCATCTTAAAATTGTCAGATTCCCGACACTCTCGTCACGAATTAGATTAAAATCAAGCTGTAGTGAAAACAGCCACCGCGGTAACGCAACTTTAAAAACGAAACCGATTAAAATTCAAGAATTGAGATCTCATCGATTACCTTTACAGCGTTTCACGTTTACAGCCTGCTCATTGTTGGCTAGAGGGGTACCTACAATAACATTAGACGTTTCGGTGGCGGGAGAATTTTTGACCAATCAGCGTGCAGGATTCCTAGTTGAGATGATTGCCAACGTTAGCCGATTCCTTCCGATGCAATTCAAACTTCTATGGTAAAATCAAATAGTGATCTATATGTTTATAATTTTCTGTATATGTAACAATATGAAATTTGATTTGAAGAAACGTAAATACAGCTAATTAATTTAAAACATATATATATATACATTTTCCATTTGTACTTTCTAGTAGGCATGTTATGCCATCTATCAATGATATTTAGAAGAGGATTTGTTAAAAAAGATATCTCCGCCTTGCATAATGAGTCGTATTTGGACTAGTTTGGCGAATGCTGTTTGAATTAGTTTGAATTAACGATTTTAGATTTTTTATGTTGGGCATTTCCATTTCAGTTTTATATTCTTAGTTCATCGAGTTCAAATATTTGTTATTGGTAACTATTTTTTTTTAAAAGAAAATATACAACAGTATGTTTTTAGGTTAGAACCATTTTTTTATGGCATTAAGTCACAAACCACCAAAAATTAAATGCATATTCTAAATATTTTGAACGAAAATTATTATGTAGAAAGGGCTTTATTAATTGGTATTTTGCATTTTGCAATTGTGAAACTTTATGGAGTCGATAATATAATAAGTACAAGTTCTCGAATGAGTATCAATTTGTGAAATATTGTGCTGTGTTTAAATCAGAACTTAAACAATTGTCTAAGTTTAGTATTGTGCATGAAGAAATAAATGTCAAATTATATATTATAATTGTTATTAAAGCACCAAGGGTGATAAACTATTTTCTTTATGCTTTGTGCTACATTATGTATAGTTAAAAATAATTAAAAATCATATTGACAAACCTCTGAAATAGCTACTGTTCCAAGCAGGGCATTACATGTTATTGTTAAATATGCAGTGGACAAATTGTTTAAAGGTGTTCCTTTTGTTATTGAAAATTTGGATAGGGTAGATAGAAACATAAAATTAAGTGGAATAATGATATCCAAAAGTGATAATTTTATAACGGTGGACTTGTATTTCAATTTTTTTATTACAATAGAGGTAGTTTACATAGTGTTTTATTTTTATTACAATAATAATATTTTACATGTATGGAATGGAAATGAGTTTAATAAAGGTGCATTTGAAATTATAATTTCAAGAACAAAGAATTCCATAGAAGGATTTCTGCTGGTAAATTTTTACTGGCATGAAATATAAGAACTCAAAATATATATGATTGAATGTAAATGAAGATTTAGAGTTACTTTAACTATACTTAACATTTAGTGTATTATGTTATATTTATTTTATTTATAGGCCATATTCCTTCAATGTTATCAACCTTGTTTGTTGCAGCACAATAATTTAAAATGTTTCTTGGTGAAACAGATTTCATAATTTGATATAAAACATGAAAAGAATGGAATGCCTTCAAGTGGTCTGACAACTAGGCAAAATTTTTGGTATCTGTGAAAGAAGTATTTTTGTTTAAATTACTATTGGTTTGTCCTCTAAATATTTTTATAAAATGGGTTGTTTTGATGAAAAGTAGTATAAAACTTGAATTTAGTAGTGAAAAAGGAGAGTATTTTATATGGAGGGCTTAAGTATGTTTCTAGTTCATGAGCTGTCAGCTTCACTGATGGTTAATTTTTGTAGAGAATGATATTAGTAATGACAAAAATGTATATAAAACTTTATAGAATAATTTTACTGGAACCAATTCATTATATTCCAATGGCAATTTATCTGCAAACAAAGGTTACAATGGGTTGAAAAACGACTTTGCTTCAAATGGTATTTTCAGAGGAAAAAAACAAGTAGAATCTACAAAATGTTATATGGCTAGTGTTTATGTATGCCTTCGAGAGCTAGACTGATATAAAACATTAAGTTTTTTTTTAGGAATTTCAAAAGAAAAATGCTCTGAAGTAATTGAGTACAAGCAAATGGGGGGAGGCTCAGGCATTATAACTTTGAGTTGTATAAAGGTATCTTTGTTGTGAGGGCTGTAAAAATAAACTGATTAAAAATGATGGAAGCTATCAAACAGATTCTAGGTCAAAAACCAGTATGAATCCATAAAAAAAATGGCCTGAAATATAATTAATGGTTAAATAATAGACAATCTTGGATATGTAGATGGACGAAATTGAAAAGCTAAGTCACGAAACAGATTTGGCGTTATTTTATATAAATGGATTTATAAACTATTAGCAATTCTAACTATTTCCCTAGAGAAAATGCAATCTAGAATTGGATTAGAACACTAAATGTATACTGTTTTGTTTTCTCTATTATCTCTATATTTATAATTGCTGGATCAGTTGAATCAGTGGAATTCAGTGGATCTCAAACGTTAAAAGGCAGTAGACCGTAAATAAAGGAACAGCCAGATGTAATGCATGGAATAGCTTAATTAAAAGAAGGGAGTAAGTGAAAATTTTAAGGGTAAGAGGAGTTTAAAGATATCAGAGATGGATTATATCAAAGGAAAGTAGGAAGAGGATCGGAGGAATTCAAAAAGAGAACTAGAGTCATGAGGGGACAAAATAGATGGAAGGTCTCTGGGAAGTCTATGTCTTTGTGCTAGAGCAGATAGCGAAGGGCACTCTAGTAAGACGTGACGAACAGAAAGAGGAGCACCACATAGGGTACATACCGACGGAGGGTCGCCACTTATTAGATGACCATGTGAGAAGCGACAGTGCCCGATTCTAAGCCTATTCCACTTTACAAAAAGATGACGGTCGAGAGCTGGAGGGGGGACTACATTCGAAGAATTTAGGTTTCACTGTATATAACTTAGAGGCGTAACCCAAAGTATCCCAGTCGAATTGAACAACATCTTGAACAATTAGTGAAATGCAGGAGAAAGCATCCCGGTGATGGAAAAGGGGCAAGATAGGAAGATTTTCTTTTAGAGCCATTTTGGCGTAGTAGTCTGCTCGTTCATTACCCAATATGCCTGCGTGGCCAGGGATCCAAAGGAATTGTACTACTGACCCTTTAGATTGGGATTCATGGATGAGGGAAAGAATGTTAAAAACTAGAGGCGAAGGTAGGGGAGAAACAAGAGATTGAAGAGAACTTAAGGAATCAGAGCAGATAAGCCAATTGGAATTTGGCCGGGAGAGTATATAAGAAATGGCCTCTCTAATGGCTAAAAGTTGAACGAAGGCTGAACTCACTCCATCGATTGACTTGGAGCCATCAGTGTAAATGATGTTATTAGGATGGAGGTCTTGAATGATTTTAGGAAAGATGGTAGCTGGAGAAGGGAGACTAGAAAAAGGTTTGTTATATGGAAGAAGGCTGAAATTAGGGACACAGCGCTGAAGTAACCATGGCGGCTTGTGGGGGAGTTATTGGGTGACAGGGGGACAAAGAAATACCAGAGTCAAGAAGAAAATTGAAAAGAGCCGTGCCCGAACTCTTTAATCGCTGAGAAAAAACTTGGTTGGGGAAATCAAGAGAGCCAAAGAAAGATTGATAAGAAGGAATGAAGGGTCAACATCTAAGACTTACTGCATATCTCAAAAGAAAATCCAACCTTCGTATATTAAGTGGTGTAATTTCAGAAATACAATGAAGACTGGGGATGGGACTGGTTCTGAACGCCCCTAGCGCTAATCTAAGGGCCGAGTTTTGCACCACATCTATCCGACGGAGATAACTTGCAGGGGCAGACATGTAGGCGATGCAACCATAGTCAACTTTTGGCCTGATGAGGGATTTGTAAAGGTGGAGAAGGATGAGGTGGTCACAGCCTCATTTTTGATGAGAGAGCCATTTTAATATACCAAGGTCCCGAGATGTATGGGATGTAAGAAGCGAAAGATGTTCTTTCCAATTTAGTCTGCTGTCAGAAGTGAGGCCAAGGAATTTTATTGAGTTGACAGAAGGAACAGGAGAGTTGCAAAGAGAAAAGAAATGGAGACGAGGGCAATTTTGCTTTCGACAGAAGTGGATAGAAGATGATTTATTTGGCGAGAAGGAGAAGCCAAAGTTAGATGACAATTTGGTGAGGGAGTTACGAGAGCGTTGAACAACTCTCTCACAGGTTCTGGAGCTAGGAGAAGAGTAATAGAGTAGAATATCATCTGCATAGAGTTTAAAGGAAATAGAGTTAGGGAGGAAGGAGCAGATGCTATTTATAGCTATGATAAACAGAGAAGGACTAAGCACAGACCCTTGTGGAAGTCCATTTTCAAGGGGGAAGGAATCAGATAAGGTGTCATTAACACGAACTTGAAAGGACCTGAAAGACATGAAGTTGTGGATGTATTTCAAGAAATTACCTTTCATACCCCAAGAATGAAGAGTGGCAGCAATATTATAACGCCAGACTGTGTCAAAAGCATTGCTAAGATCTAGAGATACTGCTATAAGATGATGTCCCTTAGCGAAGGATAACGAAATATCATTTTCCAAACCCACAAGATGGTCAAGGGTAGGTCTGTGAGGTCTAAAACCCAGCTGGTTATCATGGATGAGTGAGTGAGATTCAAGAATCCAGGAAAGTCGGAAGTGTACCATCCGCTCCAGCAGCTTTCCCAGATGACTAGTAAGAGCGATAGGACGATAACTCAGAGGAGAGGTCCTAGATTTATTGGGTTTGTGGATAGGTATAAGGATAGATTTACTCCAGGAAGAAGGAAATATTCCAGTTGACCATAGATCATTAAAGATTAGGAGAAGAAGGGATAAAGCCCGATCGGGAAGGTTCGAGATCATGGGGACAAGAATGCCATCTGGACCAGGAGAGGAATGTTTGCAACGACGAATGGCACGAGACAACTCTGTAAGAGAAAACTGGGAGTTTAGTGGAGAGGCAGAAGGCTCATGAAAATTGTGAAGAAATTTCTCCTGAGCTTTTCTGAGACGAAAAGAGGGACCGAGGTTGCGATCACTGGAGACAAAAGAGTAATGGGTTGCTAGAGAATTAGCTACAAGGGTGCGATCAATGATCCAATTTCCGTCAACCAGAGGACCATTGATGTGGCCGCAGGAATTAGCACGAAGACGATTGACTCTATTCCAGAAGTCCTGGCTAGAAGAGCATTGATTAAAAGAGTTTACAAAAAGCGACCAGGAGTTTCGCTTAGCACGAGTAATAGTACGTTTGGCCAGAGCTCGGAGCCTCTTGAAGGCTATGAGGTTCTCCATTGAAAGGTATCGTTTGAACTTATTGAGAACTCTTTTACGGGCTTTAATAACAGAACGGCATTCTGAGTTCCGCCAAGGAACAGGAGGGCGGGAAGAATGAAGGTTATTGACAGGGATGGCTAGTACCGCCGACTGGTGAATTGCATGAGTGAAGCGTTCAATGTTACCATCACAGTCTCCTTCAATAAATATGGGACATTGAAACGAGGATCGATAGAGCTCCCAGTCTGCCTGGGATATTTTATATATTTTGCGGGGTGGAAGAGGGATATTAGAGTTGCTTTCGGAGAGGATAATGGGGAAGTGATCACTACCATGAAGGTCCTCAAGAGGGCTCCAAAGCAGCGAAAGAACAAGGGAGGGAGAGCAGAGAGACAAGTCAATACATGAGAATGTCCCATTGGCAGAACTGAAATGAGTGTGGGATAATGAGTTGAGAAGGGATAAATTAAATTGATCAATAACATTCTGTGTCATTGTTCCACGGGTGTCAGAATGGGAGGAACCACAATGGATTGTGGGCGTTAAAGTCTCCACATAGGAGGAAAGGAGGAGGGAGCTGATGGACCAAGTCAATAAGATCTTCAGAGGAGGAGAGATAATGACACCCGATGATTATGCTAACAGACTTGCTGCAGAAGAGTTGATGGTCCATAAGAGACGTGCAAACAAGTTCTACGATAAATTAATAGATGCTATTGAGCTATATGAAGAAAAACCAAAAATGGCAGGAATATGTTTCGACTATATGCAGAACTTGCCTCTACCACACATTCCGGTACAGAAAGTCTTTTACAACAGACAGCTATGGGTGAAAGTATTTGAAATTCACAACCTGAAGGAACACACGAAACTGTTACATATACCATGAAGGGGAGATATATAAAGGGCCAAATGAGGTGTGTAGGTTCACTTATGATTACATACAAACAAAAATCTCACCTGAGGTTAAAAAGCTACATTTTTTTATTCCTGGCTCGGTCAAAACCGGAATAGTACGGTGGTGAAATTTCTAATGGGCCTGCAGGCAACTAGAGATGGGCAAAACTCTTATTTTTAAGTAACAGTTGCAACTGTTATTTTAAAATAACTTAAAAATAACAGGTTGCTTTTATTTTAAAAATATTGTCACATTTCGCTTACATTTATTCTTGTAACAGACATTTTACAATTATATTTTTGCGCTATATACCATATAACAATAATTATTAAAATAACAGCTTCAGGTCCTTTGTATAAATTGTTAAATGAAATACATAATACAAAATACAATATGCCCACAGAACAAATTTATTATATGAAAAAGGAGGAGGTATAAAACCACAATATACAAAATCGTTAGATAATATATATATAACCATTTTATTTTAGTAATAATTGTGTTTTAAATACAAAATTGAGATAATCTGGACAGTGAACACATAAATATCTAATTTTATTGCGATTGTTTATTATTTCTCTATACTTACTCTTAGTTTGACTTAATTTGAATACATCTAAATAACCTTATACATATTACTAAGAGTAACTAGTAGGTATTTTAATAATATACATTTTATTTTAAAGATTGTTTTAGTAGAAATAATTTTGAAGTCTATCATTAAAATGTTATTACTGTATAAATATGCAACGTGCAGACATTTGCGTAGTTGCTCGTATCTAATGTTGCCTAATCATTTTATAGTTTAAAGGTGGGCAATGGACCATGCGAGGGTTCATTTTATTACCATGCAGGCAGAATCAATTATTATAATGGTTGTTTTTCGGTTAAATTTTTACATGCAAGTAACCAAATAGGCGAATAACTTATATATAATATAAAGAATATGTGTAAATGTCCAAATGTTTTTTTTTTGAATTTTCAGTTTAGGGCCGCGTGAGCAACTGAGGCCATTTGGCAGCCCATAAAGAATGTATGCATAATAAAGAGTGTATATATAAGAACTAATGAAAATTAAATATAGTTAATATTGTATATAAAGTGTATACTAAAAGTAATATTCATATTACTTTATACACTCTATATTTCAATATAGAGTGTATTCCATATTCCAATGGATCTCAAACGTTAAAAGGCAGTAGACCGTAAATAAAGGAACAGCCAGATGTAATGCATGGAATAGCTTAATTAAGAGAAGGGAGTTGGTGAAAATTTTAAGGGAAAGAGGAGTTTAAATATAACAGAAATGGATTATATCAAAGGAAAGTAGGAAGAGGATCGGAGGAATTCAAAAAGAGAACTGGAGTAATGAGGGGACAAAATAGATGGAAGGTCTCTGGGAAGTCTATGTCTTTGTGCTAGAGCAGATAGCGAAGGGCACTCTAGTAAGGCGTGACGAACAGAAAGAGGAGCATCACATAAGGTACATACTGATGGAGGGTCGCCACTTATTAGATGACCATGTGAGAAGCGACAGTACCCGATTCTAAGCCTATTCCACTTTACAAAAAGATGACGGTCGAGAGCTGGAGGGGGACTACATTCGAAGAATTTAGGTTTCACTGTATTTAACTTAGAGGCGTAACTCAAAGTATCCCAGTCGAATTGAACAATATCTTGAACAATTAGTGAGATACAGGAGAAAGCATCCCGGTGATGGAAAAGGGGCAAGATAGGAAGATTTTCTTTTAGAGCCATTTTAGTGTAGTAGTCTGCTCGTTCATTACCCAATATGCCTGCGTGGCCAGGAATCCAAAGGAATTTTACTACTGACCCTTTAGATTGGGATTCATGGATGAGGGAAAGAATGTTAACAACTAGAGGCGAAGGTAGGGGACAAACAAGAGATTGAAGAGAACTTAAGGAATCAGAGCAGATAAGCCAATTGGAATTTGGACGGGAGAGTATATAAGAAATGGCCTCTCTAATGGCTAAAAGTTCGGCAGAAAGGATACTATTCTAGGTGTGAAGACGAAAAACACAAGTAAAATTATCGTGAACGAAGGCTGAACTCACTCCATCGATTGACTTGGAGCCATCAGTGTAAATGATGTTATTAGGATGGAGGTCTTGAATGATTTTAGGGAAGATGGTAGCAGGAGAAGGGAGACCACAGAAAAAGGTTTGTTATATGGAAGAAGGCTGAAATTAGGGACACAGCGCTGAAGTAACCATGGCGGCTTGTGGGGGAAAGTTATTGGGTGACAGGAGGGCAAAGAAATACCAGAGTCAAGAAGAAAATTGAAAAGAGCCGTGCCCGAACTCTTTAATCGCTGAGAAAAAACTTGGTTGGGGAAATCAAGAGAGCCAAAGAAAGATTGATAAGAAGGAATGAAGGGTCTACATCTAAGGCTTACTGCATATTTCAAAAGAAGATCCAACCTTCGTATATTAAGTGGTGTAATTTCAGAAATACAATGAAGACTGGGGATGGGACTGGTTCTGAACGCTCCTAGCGCTAATCTAAGGGCCGAGTTTTGCACCACATCTATCCGACGGAGATAACTTGCGGGGGCAGACATGTAGGCGATGCAACCATAGTCAACTTTTGGCCTGATGAGGGATTTGTAAAGGTGGAGAAGGATGAGGTGGTCACAGCCCCATTTTTGATGAGAGAGCCACTTTAATATACCAAGGTCCCGAGATGTATGGGATTTAAGAAGCGAAAGATGTTCTTTCCAATTTAGTCTGCTGTCAAAAGTGAGGCCAAAGAATTTTATTGAGTTAACAGAAGGAACAGGAGAGTTGCAAAGAGAAAATGAATGGAGACGAGGGCAATTTCGCTTTCGACAGAAGTGGATAGAAGATGATTTATTTGGCGAGAAGGAGAAGCCAAAGTTAGATGACCATTTGGTGAGGGAGTTAAGAGAGCGTTGAAGAACTCTCTCACAGGTTCTGGGGCTAGGAGAAGAGTAATAGAGTAGAATATCATCTGCATAGAGTTTAAAGGAAATAGAGTTAGGGAGGAAGGAGCAGATGCTATTTATAGCAATGTTAAACAGGGAAGGACTAAGCACATACCCTTGTGGAAGTCCATTTTCAAGGGGGAAGGAATCAGATAAGGTGTCATTGACACGAACTTGAAATGACCTGAAAGACATGAAGTTGTGGATGTATTTCAGGAAATTACCTCTCACACCCGAAGAATGAAGAGTGGCAGCAATATTATAACGCCAGACTGTGTCAAAAGCATTGCTAAGATCTAGAGATACTGCTATAAGATGATGTCCCTTAGCGAAGGATAACGAAATATCATTTTTCAAACCCACAAGATTGTCAAGGGTAGATCTGTGACGTCTATAACTCAGCTGGTTATCATGGATGATAACCATCCATTATCATGGATGAGTGAGTGAGATTCAAGAAACCAGGAAAGTCGGAAGTGTACCATCCGCTCCAGCAGCTTTCCCAGATGACTAGTAAAAAGCGACCAGGAGTTTCGCTTAGCACGAGTAATAGTACGTTTGACCAGAGCTCGGAGCCTCTTGAAGGCTATGAGGTTCTCCATTGAAGGGTATCGTTTGAACTTATTGAGAGCTGTTTTACGGTCTTTAATAACAGAACGGCATTCTGAGTTCCACCAAGGAACAGGAGGGCGGGAAGAATGAAGGTTATTGACAGGGATGGCTAGTACCGCCGACTGGTGAATTGCATGAGTGAAGCATTCAATGTTACCATCACAGTCTCCTTCAACAAATATGGGACATTGAAACGAGGATCGATAGAGCTCCCAGTCTGCCTGGGATATTTTATATATTTTGCGGGGTGGAAGAGGGATATTAGAGTTGCTTTCGGAGAGGATAATGGGGAAGTGATCACTACCATGAAGGTCCTCAAGAGGGCTCCAAAGCAGCGAAAGAACAAGGGAGGGAGAGCAGAGGGACAAGTCGATACAGGGAGAACAGGCAGAACAGGCAGAACTGAAATGAGTGTGGGATAATGAGTTGAGAATGGATAAATTAAATTGATCAATAACATTCTGTATCATTGTTCCACGGGTGTCAGAATGGGAGGAACCCCACAATGGATTGTGGGCGTTAAAGTCTCCACATAGGAGGAAAGGAGGAGGGAGCTGATGGACCAAGTCAATAAGATCTTCAGAGGAGACGGGGTCAGAGGGGGAGAGGTAAAGACAACAGATAGTGATGAGGCGATCAAGACCAACTCTAATTGCCACAGCTTGTAAGGGAGAGGTAAGGGTAACTGAAGAGATGTCGATAGATGAATGAGAAAGAATGGCTACACCTCCAGCAGCTCGATTGGCATCTAACCGATCATTTCTAGTGATGGAATAGTTTTTTAGAGAAGGGTTGCAAGAGGGTTTAAGATTAGTTTCTTGGAGAAGAATTAAAGCTGGGTGAAAATATCCAATAAGGAGTTTAAGCTCTTCCATACGATGTAGCAGACCGTTAATGTTTCATTGGATTATGGGATTGAAGAGGAAGAGAGTAGAGATTATGTAGTAGGGCGGGAAATCTTACCTCCTGAAGAGG
Organism: Cosmopolites sordidus; assembly: GCA_031761425.1. Taxonomy (NCBI): domain Eukaryota; kingdom Metazoa; phylum Arthropoda; class Insecta; order Coleoptera; family Curculionidae; genus Cosmopolites; species Cosmopolites sordidus. The sequence continues at coordinate 296,368 of JARFXV010000416.1, read as the reverse complement.
AGGCTTGGGATTTAGAGCAAGAAGCGACAGTTTTGGATTGAGATTTTGCTTTAGTGTGAGAGGAAGAAGATTTAGACCAGTTATTGGAGGTTAAGTCTATGTCCATGTCAATCTCACTAGTGTGCCTACTGGAAGGACGAGATGATTTGGCAGATTTAGATAAAGAGGAAAGGGAAGAAACTTTCGAAGATGAAACCGGCTGAGAAGTTGAAGGGTTAGAGGAGGTTTGGTTGATATGTTTGGAAGGTGGAGAGTTGGAAAATGAAGAGGATGAAGGATTGCGAGAAAGATGAGGAGGGATAAGGGCACTAGATGAGAGAGAAAGGGGAGTGGTGGGGGAAATAGATGTTTCACGAGGTAGAGGAAGGGGCTGTGCCAGACGGCCCTGAGAAGCAGCGGAAGTTAACGGAGGTAAATCACATTGAGTGGCAATTGAATTCGAGGACTTTGACTTGGTGACGACCGTAGCATACGAAGAGTTACGAGGAGGCAAAGAGGGGTTTAGAGAACCGAATTTCGTGCGAGCTTCAAAATATGAAATTTTTTCTAAAGTTTTTAGCTTTTGAATGGAAAACTCCTCTTTAAATTAAGGGCAACCTTTGTAACGAGGGGAATGCTCCCCTGAGCAATTAGGACAAATAGAAGGGGGAGAGCAGGCAGTATCTCCATGTAAAGATTTGCCACAGGACGGGCAGATCGCGAGAGAGTTACATCTAGCTGAAACATGTCCAAATTTTTGACAAGTAAAATATCTAAGTGGATTCGGAATATATGGTTTAACGTTTAGAACCATAAAACCAGCCTTGATGCGTTCAGGAAGTTTTTGTCTTCTAAAAGTCAGAATTATGTTAGGTGAAGGAGATAGTATGCCATCTTTACGGGAGAGAATTCTTTTAACCGCCACTACACCGAGGGGAGCAAGATTTCCTAAAATTTCTTCTTCATTGCAAACTAAGAGACCCTGACTGTAAATTACTCCTTTGCAAAAATTGAGTGATCTATGGGGCTCAACCTTAATTTCATATTCATGAAGTTTTTGTAATTTGCAGAGGAGATCTGACTGTTTAAGAGTCTTAGTGACAAGAAGCAGCGTTCCATTTCTAAGTTTCTTTACTGATTCAATATCTCCAATAGAATCGGATATGGCTTTTGCTAAAATAAATGGCGATACGTTTTCAAAGGAATCATCTATCCTGCTAATAATAAAATATCTATCAAAATCAGAGCTTTATAACGAAGAAGGAGAATCTGTCCTGGGTCTTTTCGACCCTGGAATGAGGGGAAAGGAGGAATTGTTGAATAAAAAATCCATGGAATCCCACGAGTAAGGATGAAAGAACTGACCACCGGGGCAGTGCACCTTACCCCGGCTACCCTAATTACACTGGAGGAGCGGGATGTACTCCAGAGGCACCGTTCACGACACCCGATATCCTCAGGTGCCACTCAGCCCTTACTACGGTACGCATAACAGCTTAGCTTAAGGAAAGACTCGAGTCCCGGCGGCGTCAATCCCCGCACCTAGAGACAACTCCAGGTCCCGTGCGAAATATGCTAGTTTTGGTCCACCCCGGGTATTTAATTTCCCCGGTACCACCCTTTTCAGAGAAGCATTCCCCAATCCGCCATCTGGGGAGGCGCCCGATGGAGGACTAGCAACCCCACACGGGTCCAAATGTTTTATTAAAACAAAATGTTTATTAACAATATAAAATTAAACTTATTCCTAATGTTCTTCTCGAAACTGCCACTCACTCAACTTTATCAATAACGCTGTCCAATGTCCACCACTGACACCGCACTGATATTTTCTATAATTGCTAAACACGACAACAGCGAAAACGACAATACTACGACCACGACTGCCATTTTCTATCGGTTTTTAAATGCGCTACCTGTTATTTGTCTGTCTACCTGTTACATTGAATATAAAACTACAGGAAGGAGTATATGATTCTGTAAGTGGGACCAAAATGGTAGTTGCATATGGCCGAGTACTGTTTCCGGTTTGGCAGTGGCGTATGGCAATATGATTAGAAATAAGAAACTAATAAAAGTTTACAGTAATTTTTTTCTCCTTTATTTGGGTTTTTCGCCACTGTCTAAAACTCAAAAAATATCAAAAATACCTGTTCTTATTTAAAGAAAGAATCACTGGGTAAAAACAAAAAAACCAAACGGAGACAAATTTCTCAGTGATTCTTTTTTGTAATAAATTTGCCTACGAACAAAATTTTAAAGATATAAAAATGTTATAAAAAATTTACAAACTTTTAACGTTAACGTTCGTTTTTTTGTTTTACTTTCACTCGTTACTTTATATATTACTAATTAATATAATTTATTTTTTAGTTCAGTTTTGAAAACGGGGGGAGATTACCCTCCGAAACGTTAACGTTAAAAGTTTGTACATTTTTTATAATATTTTTATATCTTTAAAATTTTGTCCGTTAGGCAAATTTATTACAAAAAAGAATCACTGAGAAATATGTCTCCGTTTGGTTTTTTTGTTTTTACCCAGTGATTCTTTCTTTAAATAAGAACAGGTATTTTAAATATTTTTTGAGTTTTAGACAGTGGCGAAAAACCCAAATAAAGGAGAAAAAAATATATGAACACGCCACAATCATTCAGACAAAAGTTTACAGTTGTTTAAAATAATAAATTATTGAATAATTACCGTTACTGTATTAAATTAATAAAGACTTGCTAGATACGACAGAGAAATGTAAAAATTTAAATTAATTTGAAAAAATCTAAGTTATGCAAAGAGTAAAGTGTCTTTTATGTGGCCAATACGACAAAAAGTTATTAAGAAATTGGAATATTCTGTCATAAAATCATATCATTTCCAAAATTGGTTAGGTAGGTAATCAGTTGCATCTTGCACCGAGTTGATGTTCATATTTAAATTAGGTATGTATATATATATATATATATATATATATATATATATATATATATATATATATATATATATATATATATATATATTCACTGAATTATTTACTATTAAAATACATATATCCTTTCTGTATTTAGTTGTACAGTCTTAAACAGAATTAACTTTGTATATGTACTACAATTTTTTTTATCTATTACAGCGTTTTTACAAATATAATTACTTCTTGTAGTGAATATAGTCAATAAATGAAGTATTAGATATAAACCCCAGTATAAACTCATTTGTCACAACAACCAAAAACACCTAACTTTCAAGAGCAAATGCTATGAAAGATGTTTATCAAAATGATAAAATAAAAAAATGACATATTTTAAACAGTCAACTTCAATTATTGAATTTCGTAACAATCTCACTTTTACCTTAGATGTTCGATCAAAACAATCTTTAGAAAATGATGGGAAGATAAAAACCTTCTAGAGTTTGAAATAGTCTGGTTTTTTAATAAAATTAATCCACTGTGTCCTTCTATTTGGATCTTTGGGAAATCTTGAAAAAAGAAAACTGGTTCAATAACAAAATGAAAGTAGTATTTAGTAGTACAATAATTTCTGAAAAAAAAAAGGATTTAAAAAAAAGGTAATACTGTATTATTAGTTATATTTTATATGTTCTTTATATGAGTAAAGTAACGTGTTTTATTGTATCAAACGAAAACTTAAAAATAATCTGAATTGTTAAGGCCAGATTAATCTCATAAAACTAAACATTTTAGAACATGCGTTAAAAAATTAACTTAAAAGTTAATCACTATCTTGAATAACATTATATTATTTAACTAAATTAATTTGACTACGCCTATGCATACCAGGTGATATGTTAGTTTCATTAAATCAAAATACGTTTTTATTTCTAAATAATAGACAAATTTAGAATTAAAAGCACTTACCTATGTAATGTTACTCCCGAATTTTGTTTTTTTTTCTTGTCAGGGAACAACCACAAGACGCACAACTAACCATATTTTGTGTATTTACTTTACTTCGGATATTATTGATTTTATTGTCAATAAAATAAGTATTAATATGTATTTACACTAGAACACACAAAAAGAGTACCAAGTAGAGTCCGGTCACTTATTATTGATTAAAACACTAAAATTGCTCAAATCTAGTATTAAACTTTTAAGTTGTTGACACCAAGTACCAAAATTCCAAAACAATGAGTCATCTGGAGTGTTTCAATGTGGCCGTTTCCGTTTCCATTTATATGTGCATAAAAAAAGGCAAGGCTCCTTCCTGTTAGTTTTGTATTCAAAGACCTGTTATTTGTTATTTCGTTTAGAAGCGGGTACGCGGTAACAGTGACTACGTGAAACAGTGAAGTACAGTAAAACTCCATAAAATATTAAGTGTCCATGTTATTTCTTCACATCGATAACAGTTGTTAAACGTTAATATGAAATAACAGTAATATAATAACAGACCGTTAAATAACGACCCACCCCTACAGGCAACCAAAAGATTTGATAAGATACCTTGTCAAATACAAGATAACGCATGGGCTGAAAAGTCCCGGGCAAAACAGGCCTCAGTTTCAGTGATAACCTCTTCATTCGTGCGAAATTTCTTACCGGCGAGCATTTTTTTCAGGTCTGCGAACAGCCAGTAGTCGCTGGGAGCCAAATCTGGCGAATACGGTGGATGTGGGAGCAATTCGAAGTTCAATTCATGTAGTTTTGCCATTGTTATGATTGACTTGTGACACGGTGCGTTGTCTTGATGAAACAATTTTTTTTCTTTGCCATATGCGGTCGTTTCTTTGCAATTTCGGCCTTCAAACGCTCCAATAACGCTATATAATATTCACTGTTAATGGTATTTCCTTTCTCAAGATAGTCGATGAATATTACACCACGCACATCCCAAAATACCGAGGCCATAACCTTTCCAGCCGATTGTTGTGCTTTCGGGCGCTTTGGACGAGGTTCACCAGTTGCTGTCCACTCAGATGACGATCGTTTTGATTCCGGAGTGAAGTGATGGATCCATGTTTCATCCATAGTTACATATCGACGCAAAAATTCCGGTTTGTTAGGTTTAAACATGGCCAAACACTGCTCAGAATCATTAACACGTTCTCGTTTTTGGTCAACAGTGAGCAAACGCGGCACCCACTTTGAACAGAGCTTTCTCATAGTCAAATGCTTATGCAATATAAAGCCAACACGTTTTTTTGATATCTTTACGATATTAGCTAACTCATGCAACTTCACTTTTCGATTATTCAAAACGATTTTGTGGATTTTTTTTATGTTTTCTGGTGCTACCGCCTCATTTGGACGTCCACTGCGTTCTGCATCATCGGTGTCTCTACGACCGCGTTTGAAGTCAGCAAACCAACGTTTTATTGTTGTTTCTGATGGAGCGGAGTCCCCATAATACTTTTCAAGCCATTGCTTCGTTTGAACGGTATTTTTATCATCAAGAAGCAGTGTAAAATTAAAACACGAAATTGTTTTTGATCCATTGTTTTGAAAATAACAAAAGTACCGTCACTCTTAGCACAATAACTCACAAACTAATGAATAGAATATCATGAAATTTTAACAGCTGTCTTTTGAAGGTTAGTATTAACTGAAAAAAGGTGACTGCAATAAAACTAGCGCCATCTATGTGTTAGGCCCGGGACTTTTCAGCCCATGTGTTACCTCTACCACTACTTCCCAGTATGTGGTCACTCATTTTTGCCATGTGATCGTCATTTTAGTACCATAAAAAGAGCAAGCAGAAGACGGAACTTCAAAAATTGGTGGCTATCTAAATACAAAAAAACTTCAAAACCCATAAACAATTCAGGAAATTGGATTAACACCAAATGATGAATTCTACTATTGGAAACTTTTCTTCGTTGTGAAACACACAAGAGAGTTACCATTAAACTCCAAATCACCTGTTTAAACTTCTCGACGCACGTTTCGCTAACTATGTTACCATCATCAGGAGGTGATTTAACCTAATTCTAAAATTAAACTAAACCATGTTCTATTTATATGATAAATAGCATGAACTGTGTAGTTTACTGAGCGTTACATTAATAATAGAAAAAGTTGACTGAACGGAATAGGTCCTTTATCCCGATTATGATTTTCTTACATTTTTCTATTTGAATGCTTTCATATGCATCCAAAGCCATATTATTATTTACACTTTTAACCAGTCTTAAATTACTAATATCTATATTGTGGGCATGTTCGATTGCATGTTGGGTAACACAAGATTTTTCATTTCTTCCCTTATTTAATGTGGGTAATGTGTTCTTTATATCTCGTTAATATGGATCTTTTTGTTTGTCTAATATACCTTCCATAACAATCTTGACAACTAATTTCATAAATCCCCGACTTTTCATGTTGATCTACTTTATCCTTTAGATTACTCAGGACTTCTCTTAATTTATTATATGGTTTGTACACAAGCTTAATGGCCATTTTTATAAATTTATGAACTAGAAAACTATTGTTGTTCATGTGTGAATACTATGTTTTTGGGATTTGCTATTTAAGTTTTTAATAAAATAACCTAAGTTTTCATTTTTTGAATCGAGAATTGCAAAAACGCCATCCGCATATCATCGATATCTTATACCGATATCATCACATACCTTAGGAATGTAACTGAATTTATCTTTTGCCTCTTTTTCAAATTTACTCATATATAAGTTGGCTTAGAACCGTTGACAGAGGATTACCCATTGCCGTTCCTTCTTGTTGTTCGCAAAACCTGTTATTAATCTGAAAACAATTTTGCTTCATACATAATCTTGTTAAGGAGATTTACTCAGAAACAATCTTGTTATTAAATCACAGAAAAGGAAGGTAGTTGGTTTGGTAGATTTTCAAATTCCTTTATTAACCATTTGGCCAAGTTGTGTTTTGGAGAATCAATGGTTGATACAATTGGTCTCATCGATTTTCCTGGTTTATGCATTTTTGATAGAGCAAACAATCTTGGCACTTTTAGATTGAAAATATGCAGTTAGCCTTTCGGAGAACTAGAAATAAGGTTGTTACAATATTTCAATGTATCTCTAACGTCGTTAACCATTTTTGACAATGGATTCCTAGGTAATCGTTTATATGGACCATTTTTTCAATGCGTTCAAAGTAATCAGATTTGTCCATTACTACAATCTTATTTATCAGCTTTTAAATATAAAAAAACCTTCTTTCGCAGACGCTTGACAATCTTAGAAATATTTGGCATATTTTGACTTTTATTTGAAATATTTTTTGCAATTTTACCTTTTCATGACTCTCTGACGAAAGCTTTGGAAGACTTCGCTAAGTTTAATTACCGATATAATTATTTAAGTAATTGAAGTAATTTTTTTTTTTAACTTTCGGTTATTAAAAACAAAACACTCGACTAAAAGCCTGGCAACGTAGCGCAGCCAGCTAAAAAAAAAGAGGTTGAGTTATAGCTGAAAAGAAAGATGACATGACATATGACATTTCTGAATTTGGCGTTAAAAAAGTAATTTTTATTACAACAATTACTTTTGTGTCTAGATTGCATATTTTTTAAATATAAATTATCTATCGTGGAGCTTCAAAATTCCCATACATATACACAATGTACACTGTTTGTCTGAAGACTGTTGTATATATATATATATATATATATATATATATATATATATATATATATATATATATATATATATATATATATAATATATATATATATATATATATATATATATATATATATATATATATATATATATATATATATATATATATATATATATATATATATATATATATATATATATATATATACCAGGTGTGTCGTTAATTCCTTTCAGGTTTTTTCGCTAAAGAAAACAAGTGTATTTACAATGGATAGTTAAAATGTATTTATTCAAAGTATTAATCATTTGATTCGTTACATTTTGGCCATCTCTCAGGCAATTTATGGATGCCATTCCAAAAGAACAGTTTCTCTTTTGAGCTAAACCATTCATGGAGCCATTTTTTAACTTCTTCGAAATTGGCGAAGTGCTGCTCTGCAAGCGTGCCGTATATATATATATATATATATATATATATATATATATATATATATATATATATATATATATATATATCTATATATCTATATATATATATATATATATATATATATATATATATATATATATATATATATATATATATATATATCTATATATCTATATATCTATATATATATATATATATATATATATATAGATATATATATATATATATATATATATATATATATATATATATATATATATATATATATATATATATATATATATATATATATATTTATTATTTAGGTATGGGCTCTGGTCGAACACGCGAAATGCAGGTAGAGGCGTTTGTTTTTCCTTTCGTCGGACCAAGTTGTTGCGGCCTTCCTATATTTTTCTCTCTGGCCAACCTCCCAAACAATAACCTTGTGTCTGAAACAGTTTCTATCCTGAATTTCGCTTTGTGTAATATTTCTTGATCTTCCGTCCTCTTTAATTGCAGCAATCCATTTAATTGTTTTTATTTTAGCTCTACTCCTATTTTCATAAAATTGGACTATTTATCTAGTTAGCCTACTCGGATTCATTCGTTTTATGTGTTAAAACTTATGTCTTCTTTTTCTCATATCGCTATGTATATCTGTGTATTGTTCGATTTCTTGATTTTCTCGAAGTCGGATTTGTTTGGGGCCTAAGATTTTTCTTATGATTTTTCTTTCTTTCTTTTCAATCCCCTCGATATCTTTCTTCAATTTTTCTATTCAAAATGAGCGTTTCTGCGCCATATAGACATTCTGGCTTAATAATTGGGTTGTAATGTCTCAGTTTTGTGTTTTTAGATATGTATTTTTTGTTGTAAATATTTTGTGTAAGTCTCAATGCAGTTTCCATTTTTTGACATCTACCCTTATTGGCAGCTTTTTCTAACTCGTTTTCCATGATTATTTCACTAAAATATTTAAATTGAGAGACTCGTCTGATGTTACCATATTTTGTTTTTAGAAATGGCGTTCTTAGTCTGTCGTAGGTCATGTATTGTGTCTTTTCAAATGAAATTTGGAGCCCTACCTTTTCGGGTGTTTCTTTTAGGATTTCAATCTCTTTTTGTGCCGTTAATATATCTTGAGCTAACATTGATAGATCATCAGCAAACGCCAGATAATCTATTTTGATTAATGTCTGAATGATTGTGGCGTGTTCTATATATCGCGTATTCTATATATATATATATATATATATATATATATATATATATATATATATATATATATATATATATATATATATATATATATATATATATATATATATATATATATATATATTTTATATTGATGTTGGTTCTCCCCAATTTAATGGGCTGGTCAATATTCGGGACCAATTTTTTTACACCCCACTCCTGTACTACTTTTTCTAGACCATAGTTAAATAAGAGTGGCGAGAGCCCATCCTCTTGTCTTACTCCAGTTTTAATTTCGAAAGGCTTTTAGATGTCATCCATGAATTTAACTTTTGACCTTGTGTTAGTGTTGCTTTTATAATTGGCAGCTTTTTCAGATCTAGTTCTTGTTCTTTCAAAATTTGGAATAAAGATTCGCTGTCAATAGAAATCATATGCTTTTTTGAAATCCACAAATGTACAGACGAGATTTTTATTGTATATTTTTAAATGTCTTAGGATCAATTTTAGATTCAGAATCTGTTCCGGGCAGGATCTATCCAGTCGAAAATCGGCTTGATAATCACCAATTTTAGGTTTTAATTGTCCCTGTGCTCTGTCTAGTAGGCATTGAGGTGTAACAAACTGGGAGAAGAGATATCCCTTAGTAGTTGTTTACATCCGTTCAATCTCCTTTCTTATGTAGTGGGTGGATTAGAGCATCTTTTCAATTCAACCAATCCAACCGGAATCCGTTCGGTTCGCCAAACTTCTTGTAGAATATTTGTTATTTCCTTGATTGTACCTGGACCAGCGGATTTCAAAAGTTCAGCAGTGATTCCATCATCACCAGAAGCATTGTTTTTTTAAGTCGCTTGATTTGTCTAATTATTTCATTATGAATCTAGATTTATTTGTCCAGGGTTTAATGTTGGTAATCTGTTTAAGGGCTCAGGACAGTTTAGTAGTTGTTCAAAATATTTGGCAAGTTCTTTGCAATTGTCTTGGTTATTTAGAGCTAATTGTCCGTTTTCCTTTCAGAAGGAAATACTTTGGGGTTGATAGCCTGTTAATTTAGTTTTAAATGTTTTGTAAAAATTTCGGGTGTTATTTTTTTGGAAATTTTTTTCTATTTGATTAAGTTGATTGTTTTCATATTTTCTTTTAGTTTGTCTAATTAGCTTCGATGTTTCTTTTCTTACTTCCAAAAAGATGTTATAGTTTATTTCGGTTTTTTGACTTTTCCACTCTTTGAATGCTTTAATTCGGGTTAATACTGCTTGCTCGTAAACTTCATCCCACCACGGATGTTTTCTACGTTTTTATAAAGGGACCAACTTTAGGGCTGTCTTAATATTTTTTTGAGTTCTAGCCAGTTCTGGGCTGGTTGTTTATCAAGCTCTTCTATTAGGGATGGTTTTATTTTCGTAGGGTCGAACTTTGGGATTAGTAGTCTCTTTTGAATCAGATTTCGAGGTTTTAAACTAAGTTTGAATCTAGTCAAGTAGTGATCCGTGTCTATGTTAGCTGCTTTCCTAACTTGTACATTCAAAATCTCTTTATAATTGGGCTACGAAATGGCACCATGGTCAATTTAAAATTCACCCATGTACGTATTTGGACATATCCAAATACCAAGGTCTTTTGTTTTGTTATTTTCTTCTTAAAATGGGTTGACATTATTTTTAGATTAAACTGCGAACATAGTTCAACCAATCTTCTGCCATTATGGTTGGTGCTTTTGTGAGCGGGAAAACTGCCCACTGTTTTTCTGTTTTCAAGTTGGGCGTTGAAATCACCCAATAGGATTTTTACACGGTTAGAAGGAATTTTAGAAATAGTCTTTTCCAGAATTTCCCAGGATTAATTTACTTTTTCAGGATTAGATTTATTTTCTTCGTTAACTGGGATGTGTGCACTGATTAATGTATAGTTTTTGTTCCCACACTTAAGGGATAGTGTCATAAGTCGATTATTTACTGGCAGGACATTAGTTATAGAATCAAGAATGGTTTTGCGATAGCGAAAGCAACACCGAGATGTGGTATATTTTTGAGTATTCTTTTGTCCGTTTTACTTTTAATAAGTCTATCGTTGCCGAAGTCCAAGGTGTTATCATCTGTCAACCTGGTTTCTTGGCTAAAATTTGGATTTTTTCCTGATTTAATATTTGCCCCAGTTCGTCTAGTTTTCCTGGGCGCAGGAGAGAATTGATATTTACCGTTCCAAAGAAAGTTTTTGTTTTCGGTTTCAGACGTTGGATACAGCAAAACTGGCAGAGGATTGTTTATCTCCTGGGGTAATTTTATAATTACTGGAACGCTTCATCTTGTACTTTGAATTATAGGTTTGAACCATGACGGTTCAGAGGTTAAGACTGGAGGGGTTAGTTCCAGAATTTAATCTCAACCGCACCACTGGTGAACAGACGCTGACCACTCAACCGCTTGATTTCTCCAATTGAGTTACTTTAACATTTTTGTAACTTTAGCTTCGTTATTGGTGCTAAACTGTGTATATAATTGAAAGAAAAAGATTATTTGTAAAAACTGAAAAATCCAATAAACTTATGTTGTAGTTTAAGAAAATTAGTGATTGCCACTGTTGTATAAATGAGGACCTAACAATGTGGACAACCAAATTGTCCTGTTGGTTGTCCTTATTTATAGGTTAGGTGGGTTATAGCATTAAATGAAGGCTCTGTAATACATTAACAACTGAAGAGTAACAAAATAAAAGTAGACATTTGTAAGCTTAAAATATCAACTTCTTTTTAATTCCAACAAATAGTAACATGTAGTAGAATTAAATGAAAATATCTTTATCGAAGCAAAATTAATGTTGCTTAAATGGAAGCAAAATTAATTATCTCTCGTTTTTACCTCAAAACTTTTTAGAAAATAATTTAATTAGCTAAAATCACAGTAATTTGAAGATGCTTATTTTGTTTATAAACAAATACAACATTATTCACAGCCTTAATTTGCCACAGTTCAATTGAATCATATAGCATTATGAAAAATATAACATTTTTGTATAAGCGAATTATTAATATAATAAAATGTAGTTTTTAAAGCTACCGGAAAACATGTGGTATAACAGTAAGCAAGGAAACAGTAAAACATGTGGTAAAGCAAAATAATACAGGGTGTCTCAAAATGGCCCAACATTTTTGAGAGTCATCGAGACGCAAATAAAGTGCAGAAGAAAGGGTACGCGCACATCGCTCGCTAGGTAGGACCGTGTTGTGTCGAATCCACGAGCAGCTACCCGCTTACCCGGTCTCGACTCAGATTCTTTTTCTTGTTAAAGAAACCCGATTTAACTTTAAAATATTATATTGCTAGCACTCAACTGCAGTACAAGAGATAATTCTATGCAAAACAGGAAACGCACATACAGACATCGGTTGCGTACCTTTTTCGGCTACTACTTATTTCTCTAACAGCACACTTAATAATCAATCTTAATATCACCTGACAAAATAATATCTTAACCTGAAATATCTGATGGATTGTACAGTTCCCTAATTTTTATAAGAAGTATGCTCTCATAACCTCCAATGTGATTTCTAAGCTTTGAATATAAATTTATACAATGGTTAATGTCTTCTGTCATTCTCAATGTCAGAAAACCACCTGAGGAATTTTCAGACAAGGCCTAATAAAACAAAAGAAACATACAGTTGCTCTTAATTAGAACTATTAGACATTACAAATTCTTAAATATTCCTAAATTCCACTGGGTTTGACTATACGCCCATTCCGCGTAACAGACACTTTTGTTTCAGGTGCTCTGCCTTTTTTATGCATTCCCACACAATCACTTTCACACACTTTTCCTCCAATAGCACTATGAGTTGCGCTGTCATCACCAGTAAACTTCTCCTCTGGAAAACTCGTTCCTGGCTTTTTGACTTCATTACACTCGCTTACAATCAATTTAACCTCCCGACGTCCTCCAATTATCCAAAATCTTTCACGCAACAAACTTAATAGTTCCTGGGTACCCATGTGATATGACCTCATGTAAATCAAAGATTAAACATTGTACCACCGAGTGTTTTGCTGATAATATAATATGAGAACAAAAACTGTCCACATCCGGTGGATTAGTCACACGTGACTTCAGTCTCCATAGTCCCTACTCATCATAAAATGTATTAAGAGAACACAGTTTTTTATCCCTAGTATCAGGTCCTAGATGTCGATGTGCTGAACTTTTGGCATTATTATGAAACGAAAAGTCCAAGCCATCATGCGTATTATTTTATTATCCCCCAATAAAAGCGTAAAGTGCCATTTATTTGAATCGTTCATACACAGATATGTAACTAAATTCTTTCTTTCTTTCTTTATTCACCTGGAGTTCATCACATTCTATGTTTTCTTCTACCCACAATGACCGTGTCTTAAGAAGCCAGCTTAGCCCCTCCCACCATCTAGATTCAAGTAAACTTTTTGCAGAACATCCTCGAGATGGGAAGTCTGCGGGGTTCAGATCACCAGGAATATGTCGCCATGATTCAACAGAGGTTAATGAACGGATTTCTGCAACTCCATGTCCTACGTATCCACGAAATAACTGCAGAGAAGTCACTCCAACAAAAGTATTCTACTTCTCTCTCAAGGTCATTTAAGACAGGTTTGGTCAGCCTTGTGGCCAGTAATTTTAGACGAGGGATCGTAATCTTTTTGATGGGAGCGACCCTAGCCTTAGCAACTATCAAGTGCACTTTAACCATATTTTTCTGCTCAATTCTCGAAAAACTTACAGCCGCATAGGCATCTTTGCTGGCTTCGCAGAAAGTATGAAGGCTCAAACGAACTGCTTGGCCTGGGCACAAATTCATCGAGGTATCTCAATGTCTAACAAAGATGGAAACTCTTTGAATCAATTTTTAAAAGCATATTCTGTTTCCAAATCTACCTCAGCATCCCATCCCAATCGTTGCTTCCACGTTCGCTGTAGCAGAATCTTCGGTAATAGATTTACGGTCTCTCGTCGTATTCCAGGTCAGTCCAAGTGTCAGTGTTGCATATTTTTCGAGTGAATTCCCACCCTCTCAAATCAAATTTTGCATCAGCCATAAGAATACTTGAGTCCAAAATGAACTGATCTAAAGAAGTTTCGGACGGCACACTTGTAACACAATTATCTACATAAAAACTTTTTAATAACTTCAAAATCGTTTTCGTGCAGTACGTTGTCTCATTTAACTTCAATTTCTCGCAAAGATGGTGTTGTATGGTTACCCTAAGCAGAAATGGGCTGCTACTTACACCAAATATAACACGACGAGGACAATATATCTTTTCCGTACCTGTGGAATCGATCCATAAAACCTTTAAAAAGTCACGATCGGCTTCATAAATCCCAATTTGCAAAAATGCCTTTGGTATATCTGAAACAACTCCTATTCTCTGTTGTCTCAACCTCAACAAAACCGCAGGAATGAGTTCTACAAGATTTTCGCCTTTTTCTAAACAGTGATTCAAAGACGGTTTATTTTTATCTCGAGCCTACGCATCAAAGACGGGCCTAATTTTAGTGGTTGAATTTTTCTTTATCACCGGCCTATGTTGCAAGTAGGGACATCTATTATTCTCATCTTCCACGGGAACTTCTTCGATGATATCATCTTCCAACCACTCTTGAAATACCTGATTATAGGCCTCCATTAATTCATAATTTTTCAATTTTTTGACGACAATTTTTAGTTTTGTTTTAGCTAAATAATAATTATTAGGCAATGGGGATGTCACTCACTTCGTGTCGTCTATCCTCGTAGATCGCTACGGTATACGGTAATCTTTAGCAGCTACCGCCATTTCTTGACGAGTTTTTTTCTCCGAAGGTTCAGTGATTCCGAAGATATCCAACTTCCATAGGTCAGCTATACAAGTTTCATTTACCAAGAGAAAAATAGCAGCCACAGACGTACTGGTTCATATCTCATTCTGTACTCGACCGCTAAATGTTCATCCCAGAAGTGTCTCAGCCACTACTAAACCACATTCTAAAATGTCTCTTACCTGTGTAGAGCCTACCGGTGAAATTAGCACCAATTAAAAGTATAATGGAACTTTTACTTCTTACATCACTTAGCTGAACATGCAATCCTTTAAATTCTTCCATCCAAGGGCCTTCAAACACAGGGGAAACCCCTTTACAGATGATGGGTTGATTCAAGACCTTCAAAATACACAAGTATCCTCCCGCACTTAACTTCACATCGAAACAGTCATGAGTTCGCGATTGCTCAACGCCACCGAACAAGCCGTGTACTAGTTGTATGCGACGTTTCGAGCGACAGCCTAATTGTTCGGCAGTCGACTTTAAAATGTAAGAGCGCTGCGAACCAGTATTTATCAAAGCTCGAACGTACCGTGAACTGCACTGTCCGTTTATTTGGATACGCAAAGTTTCCAAGAACACATAACCACCAGTATTCTTAGCGAGAGTCTGATCAGGATCACTGTTTTCGGCGTTTTTTTTTATTGTACGGCGGCGTACAGTCACGTTTGTTAGTAGGTAAATCAGGACAAACTAACGTTACATGAGGCTTGCCACAAATAACGCACCATAAATATACACATACTTTTTGATTGCTGTCCTATCTTGAGACATCGAAAACACGTCCTTTTTTCAGACAAAATTTCCCGTTTACACATTACACATTAACATCGCAGCTGACTAGAGTATTCACTGTCGGTACGACCGAGTCGCTAGCCTTTGACCTCTTGGACTCCTTTCTTGCAAAAGGGTTCTCGGAGAACAATTCGAATCCTTCAGTCGCCAGAGAAATGCGTTGTTCACTTTCTACCTCCTTCGTAAGAAAATACATGAGATCTTTTAACTGATCTTCTAATGAGCCCTTATTAGCAAGAGATCCTAATTCTTCAGATTCCTCTTCTGAGGACGCTCTTCTTCCAACACGCTGTCAGACCCTAAGCAACTCTTCTGGCAGACACCACGAGCAGCTACCTGCTTACCCGGTCTCGACTCAGATTCTTTTTTTTTGTTAAAGAAACACGATTTAACTTTAAAATATTATATTACTAGCACTCAACTGCAGTACAAGAGATAATTCTATGCAAAACAGGAAACATACATACAGACATCGGTTGCGTATCTTTCTCGACTACTATTTATTTCTGTAACAGGACATTTCTTAATATCACCTGACAAAATAATACCTTAACCTTAAATATCTGATGGGTTGTACAGTTCCCTAATTTTTATAAGAAGAAGTATGCTCTCATAACCTCTAATGTGATTTCTAAGCTTTGAATATAAATCTATACAGTGATGCCGACCGCGGTGGTCTGGTGGGTTAATAGCTCGCCTGGCAATCCAGTGGTTCCGGGTTCGAATCCTGGTGGAGGCATGGATGTTTGGTGGTGGTGCATTTCATAATTTATAAAAATTAATGAGCTGGTAAATTGTCCTAGTAGCAGAGCCATTAAAAAAATCTATACAGTGGTTAATGATTTCTGACAGACTGTACATTTTTAGTTGCCATCATGCATTACATCGGGGAGCAACGCTCGTTTTTGCGTGCCCGCTTATTGCGTGCCGAGAAGAATCGATCGCTCATACGCGTTCGTCGGTTATTCCAACGTCATTATTGATTACGCAACATTGGAGAAACTCTAAGCAATGCGATCCTTCTTGCGTGAATCCAGGCATTCAACGCTACAGGTGACATCCGTCATGGCCTTCCAAAAACCACTGGAAACATCGAGTTAGTTGCGAATTCTGTAAGGCGAAGGCCTCAGGAAGCGTGAGTGTCAATTGGGATTATCCAGAGCGACGATTCATCGCATAATGCGATCTGATTTGCATCTTAGTTCCTACAAAATTAAGATTGTGCAATCTCTAAACGAAAATGATTATGTTGTGACCGAATTATGTGAATGTTATGTGAGAAAGATTCAACCATTTTGACAACATTTTCTTCAGTGAAGAGGCCTACTTCCATTTAAACGTCAATCGTCAAAATTTCGACTTTTGGGCAAATACGAACCGAATCGTGTTACATCAACGCCCGTTCCATAGCCTTAAAATAACGGTGTGGGTCACTTGAGGACCATAGACGCAGAGCGGTCACAGTAACTTTTGGACGATATCGCGATGATACGCAATTTCTTTGCTCCTTAACTACAGGAATGTGAGCATTACAATAGGTTCACATGGTTTCAGCAAGATGGAGTCTTTAAGCTCTTTAACGACATTGCACGAGTTGTTCCCCGAAAAGGTGATTTCACGAAGTAGAGACATTGAGTGGCCTCGGAGTCTTTATTTAACCCCACCAGATTTTTTTTATGTGGGGTTATCTTAAGAGCCATGTCTACGATAACCACCTTGGAAATTTGACAGATCTAAATAGGAATATTGAAGAAAAGATCTGATTGAATCCTCAACATCTTAGAAAAGTCTTCGATAATCTTCGCGAAAGGTTTGTGGAGTGCCGCCAACGAGGTGGCCGTTATTTAAACAATGTTATTTTTAAAAAGTAAAATTTCTTTAATTATCTTTATATTGGTACTGATAAATAATAATTAGAATCAGTTTTGTTTAGGTTTATTTTCATTTGAATTAGTTGGATCGTTCTGAGACACCCTGTACTTTAATTTTTAAACAACAAAAATTAGACTTGAAGATCATCTCAGATGATTTAAATCAGATTAAATCATCTCCTAATGATGCCAACATAGTTAGCGAAACGTGCGTCGAGAAGTTAAAAAAAGTGAGTTGGTGTTTAGTGGTAAATCTCTTGTGTGTTTCACAACAAAGAAGAGTTTCCAAGAGAAGAATTGAACAAAAACTAGAATAAAATATACATACAGAAACAAAATTAATTTAAAATATTGTGAAGTAAAAGGAAAAAAATATGTAAACTGAATTAGAATGACGTAAATCTTCATAATAATAGGGTTTTTCAATCAGGGCGTGTGAGGTATTACCGAAATAATTTTTTTATTTAAAATGCTCTTGCATACCATTATGTGTGCAATATAACACCGTTCAAAGGTCCGCGGCTCCTCCAGGTGGCACGGATCCGAGTGGTCCAATTTTCAGTTACTCTGCCGCATAGATTTGGCTGAATTTGGGCGATGGCCTGGGTTATGTTGCCCTAAGGGCATCGGTCGATTGCGGATTATTGGTATAGACCTGCAACTTCAGAAAACCCCACAAGAAAATGTCTAGCGGGGTGAAATCGCACGATCTTGGTGGCCAATCCATGTCACCTCTGCGATAGATAACCATGCCCTCAAATCTTTCATGCAGAATGCCCATCGCGGCGTCTGCTGTGTGGCACGTAGCGCCGTCCTGCTGGTCTAAAAGAAATCGGTTATCGTTCTGTAGTGCTCACCGTTGATGGCTTCACCAGCGTCGTTTTCGAAAAAGTACGGACCAATGACGCCGCCGGCCCAAAATTTGCATCAAACAGTAACTTTTTGTGGATATATTGATACCTGGTGAACCTCGTGTGGGTTGGCGTCGTCCAATATATGGCAATTATGTTTGTTAACATAGCCATTCATCCAACAATGCCTCGTAGACTTGTAGCTAAAGATGATTTTTCGGCGAAAATTGGGGTTCTCTTCCAAACGCTCCAAAGCCCAGCAAGCGAACAAACGGCGTTGTCTATGGTCATTAACTTTGAGCTCCTGGGTCAGTTGGATCTTGTACGGGTGCAGGCCCAAGTCCCGATGCAAAATTCTCCAAGTTGAAGTCTGCGAAAGGCCGAGTTCTTGTGCACGGCGAGGATTATCCTGCACACTTTTACGGACAGCGGCGATGATCTTGACCGATCTGGCATTCCTTTTGTTATAAACGAAGGGGTAGAGGTAAATGATACCCTCCTGTCGAACGTTTGATGCTAACTATATTTGTGTGGTAACATGACTAGTTTGACATTTGTATAATTAAGTAAGTGTCCGCTAGATATCTCTTAGGAATGTTTGATATAAATTCCAACACCTTTTGACGTACGGGTGTTAGCTGATTGTTTACCGAACCAGTTGTCTCGAATTTGGTCACCAAACGTTGGAAAGTAAACTTTGAAGGGCTACTGCATCTACCGAAAATGGGCGCAATGTTCGCAACATTTGAACTAACGAACACTCATTTTGATAATAAAGTTTTATCATTTGGACGTGGTGCCCAACTGTGTTACTTGTCATGGTGGCACCATCATTTGGCATCAATGACTGAATAATAAACAACAGGTTAGACCTTTGAATATAAAACTAACAGGAAGGAGCCTTGCCTATCTTTATGCACGTATAAATGGAGACGGTAACGGTCATATTGAAACACCACAGATGACTCATTGTTTAGGAATATCGGTGGTTGGTGTCAACAACTTATAAGTTTAATAGTAGATTTATGCAATTTTAGTGTGTTTTAATCAATAATAAGTGCCGAATAAGTGTAAATACATATTAATACTTATTATGCTGACAAAAAAACAATATTATCGGAAGTAGGGTAAACACACAAAATATGGTTAGTTGTGCGTCTTGTAGTTGTGCCTTGACACGAAAAAATCAAAATTGAACGGTAACATCATATAGGTAAGTGCTTTTAATTCTAAATTTGTCAATTATTTGGAAATAAAAACGTATTTTGTTTGAATGAAATTAAGGCTTAATGAAAGTTGGCTTCATAAGGTTATGAAGCCAACAGGTCTCCTGGTATGCATAGGCGTAGTCAAGTTGATTTAGGTAAATTAATACAATTATAATGTTATTCAAGATAAGTTATAATCTTTTTTAGAACTTAATTTTTTAACTATGTTCTAAAATATTTAGTTTTTTGCTATATTGGTGTTAGAATTTATATCAAAAATTCATGAGAGACATCTAGCGGACACTTACTCAATTATACAAATGTCAAACTAGTCATATTACCATACGAATATAGTTAGCATTGAACATTCGACAGGAGCGTATCATTTACCGTTACCCCTCCGTTTTTAACAGGTTATGGTCTCAGACTCATGTGGTTTTGTTCTCGCGTAGTATCGGTAAGTGATTTTTTAACGTAGTCGAATAGTGCAGAACTCGAAAATGGCAGGAAGTTACTTATCCAGTGTGCCAAAGCTTCTCTTCAGAGAAAATTACGATGATTGGCTTTTACAGTTGAGAATTTTCTCGTGTTAGAGGGTTTAGAAAATACTCTCAGTGGCAAAGAGACAGATTCAGTGCAAATTGCGAAAGCGAAGGCCAAATTAGTGTTGACCTTAGATACATCGATATATTCACACGTGAAAGAAGCAAAAACAGCTCGGGATGTGTGGGAAAAATTAAGATGTTTGTATTCAGACAGCGGTTTTACAAGAAAGACCAGTTTGCCGCGATCTTTAATTTCCTTACGGATGGAGAACTGTGATTCAATGGAAAACTATGTGAATCAGATGATTGAAACTTCGCAGAAGTTAAAACGAACAGGTTTTCGAAACGATTCAGTCCTATGATTATGGCGATTGAAAATTCCGGTGTTACCATATCTACAGACTTCATTAAGACTAAACTCTTGGATATGGAGGTAGATGGCAGTAGCGGAAAATCAAGCGCTCTGTACGTAGTAAACAAACGCAAGAGTCGAGCGAGAGATGGCGCTAAAGCTAATCTCACTGACGTAAAGTGTTTTCGTTGTAAACAGTTGGGTCACTTTATGAATAAATGCCCCGAAAATAAACGAAACGAGAACTCAGGCAAAAAGAAAACATCTAGTGCTTTCAATACAGTGTTCTTAAGTGGACAATATAGAGAAAACGAGTGGTATATTGACTCAGGAGCAAGTGTACATTTAACTTCAAGAAAGGATTGGCTTGAAAACATAAAGTACCATGTAAAACCCAAAAAAATTATGATTCCGAACAAAATGGTTGTGCCAGTGGTGTGTTCTGGAGACATAAAAATTCAAACAGTTGTCAAGAATGAGAAGCATGATGTTATAAAAAATGTTTTATATGTCCCTGATTTAACCACAAATTTGTTGTCTATTGGTGAGTTGATTAAAAATGGAAATAGAAGCATTATTGAAAAAAATGGTTGTAAAAATTTTAATGACAAAGGTCTCATTGCTGTAGCTGACATTAAAAATAATGTGTATGAACTGAAATATGTAAAACAATATCAAAAACCTGTAGTTAACTTAACAGTAACAGCTGATATTTTACATAGGAGGTTTGCTCATTAAAATTACACAGATTTAAAACTAATGCAGCAGGGAGCAGTTGAAGGGCTTACATGCAATGACAACTTAAATAGAAGTAAAGTTTGTGAGGTTTGCTGTCAAGGGAAACAATCAAGACTTCCATTTACAAACAAGGGCAACAGAGCAGAATCCTTGTTGGAAGTGGTACATGGTGATATATGTAGGCCAATGAATGAACTTTCTATTGGAGGATCAAGGTATTTTCTATTATTTGAAGACGATTATAGTAGAGTGGCTTTTGTTTATTTTCTTAAAAGGAAAGATCAAGTCATAGATTTCTTTAAAGAATTTAAAGATATGGTTGAAAATCAATGTAACAAGAAAATAAAAATACTACGAAGTGATAATGGCGGAGAATTTTGTAGTGAACAATTTGAAAGATTTCTTCGAAGATCTGGCATATTGCCTCAAAAGACTAACCCTTATACTCCACAACAAAATGGGATGCTTGAAAGGATGAACAGCAAAATTATGGAAAAGGCAAGATGTATGATTTTCGATGCAGATTTGTCAAAAAGTTTTTGGGCAGAGGCCGTTTATACTACAGTCTACTTGCGTAATCGCAGTGTGGCAGCGGGTTTAAATAAAAGTACACCTTTTAATATATGGAATGGTAAGAAACCAAATGTAAGCCATATACACATATTTGGAAGTAAAGTGATGGTTCATATTCCAAAAGAAAAGCATAGAAAATTTGACAACAAATCCAGAGAGATGATACTTGTTGGATTTGATGAAAATATAAAAGGTTACCGACTCTATGATCCAAACACAAAAGACATTACAAGCAGATATGTCGTTATAATAGAAAAGGAAAAGGAGCAAAAAACTTCAATCATGATCACTGATAATCCTTCAGAGAATATTGAACCAGTAGGGGAGACATCTATAGACAGCAATGAGCTCATGGATGATGACTCTGAAAGTTACATGGATGATTCTAATGATAGTGATTTTCTTGTATCAGATGACACAGTAAACCAGTGTGAGCCCACTAGACGGTTAAAAAGGGAAAGAAAACCGAAGAATTTTGATGACTATGTTACATACATGTGTATGGGTGATATAGATCTAGAAGATGTTCCCATAACGGTGTCGGAAGCGTTTTCCAGACCAGATAGGTTATGTTGGCAGCAATCAATGGAGGAGGAAATGAGTTCATTAGAAGAAAATCATGCATGGGATCTGGTAGATCAGCCAGACAGTGGTTCAGTGCAAGTGGGTTTTCAAAAATAAAGCATGACAGTCAGAATAAAATCAATTATCGTGCTCGGTTAGTGGCAAAAGGTTTTTCACAAAAGGCAGGTATTGAATATGATGAGACTTTTGTGCCAGTGATTAGATTTAGTAGTTTAAGGTTGCTTCTGGCTTTTTCATTGAAACTGAACTTGCAAATAACTCACATTGATGTTAAGACTGCATTCTTAAATGGACATTTGCAAGAAAAAGTTTACATGACACAACCTGAAGGGTTTGTTATTAAAAATAACAAAGTCTGTAACCTGAATAAAGCAATTTATGGCTTAAAGTAGTCATCTAGAGTGAGGAAGCATAAAGTTAATGATATTTTGTTTGAACTAGAATTTAAGAGATCAAATATATGTAGATGATTTTTTAATTTTTTCTGACAATGTAGAAAATACTAAAATTGTTAAGGATAAATTAAGGTTTGTGTTTAAAATCAAAGATTTTGGGGAAGTTAAACATTTCTTGGGAATGAGAATATGTAAAACAGATAATTGTATATCATTGAATCAAGAAAATTATATAAATCAAGTTCTTAAAAGATTTAATATGAGTGAATGTAAGCCGGTAAATACTCTCATGGAGAAATTTGATTATGATGAATGTAATTCAAGTGAGAAAGAGGAAAATTCATTATATATCAAAGGTTAATTGGTAGCTTAATGTATTTAGCTGTATTAACACGACCCGACATTTCTTATTGTATAAGTTTCTTGAGTCAATACAATAACTGTAGCAATACTTATACTTGGAAATGTGCTAAGAGAGTGCTTAGGGTAAGAGATACTTGCAAGGTACTAAAAGTCATTGTATGACATTTGATAAAAATCTGATTTGATAAAAACGATCGTAGATCTTATACAAGTTATGCTTTTGTATTTTGTGGTGGCAGCATATCATGGAAAATCTGTAAGCAAAGTACTGTGGCTCTCTCTAGCACAGAAGCTGAATATGTGGCTTTAAGCGAGGCTGCTAAAGAAGCCATGTATTTGAGAAATTTGCTTTCTGAGTTGATAGGAAAGATGGATTGTATAACAATATTTAATGATAACCAAGCTGCTCAAAAATTGTCTGTTAATCCAATTTTTCATGAATGCCCAAAGCACATTGATACTAGACATCACTTTGTAAGGGATGGTGTATCAGCAAACATTATAAGTATAAAGTATTTGCTTACCAATGATATGATTGCTGATATTCTGACCAAAATTTACCTAGTGTAACAAATGTGAAGTTTCTGTCAAAATTAGGACTAAAACATACTTGAAAGTATTTGTTTAATTTTTGATAATTGGGGGTGTTGGAATTTATATCAAAAATTCATGCGAGACATCTAGCGGACACTTACTCAATTATACAAATGTCAAACTAGTTATGTTACCATACGAATATAGTTAGCATCGAACATTCGACAGGAGCGTATCAACTACCGCTACCCCTCCGTTTTGAACAATTTGGTTTTAAAAATTGAGATAAATTTTTAGTTTTCGTTTGATACATATAAAACATGTTACTTTACTCATATAATCTATAAAATATAACTAATACAGAGTGTTACCTTAATAAATATAAATGTTACGTCCAATTTGATTTGGATTTCATGTTATTAAACCCGTTTATCTTTTTTCAAGATTTCACAAAGATTTCAAATAGAAGAGGATTAATTTTATTAAAAAGTCAGACTTTATTCCAAACCGCAGTAGATTTTTATTTCCCCATCATTTTGGTGAGGATCGTTTTGATCGAACATCTAAGGTAAAAGTGAAACTACTATCAAATGCTGTTCCAACAATTGAAGTGGACCGTTAAAATATATATTTTTTTTATTTTATCAATTTGATAAACATCATTTACTCTTGAAAGTTAACTTTTTTTTTGGCTGTTGTGAAAAATGAGTTTATTATCGAGTTTATATTTAACACTTTTGTTTATTTATTGACTATTTACACTACAAGAACTAATTATATTTGTAAAAACGCTGTTGTAGATGAAAAAATTCGTAGTACATATACGTAGTACATTAATTTTGTTTAAGGGACATTAAACACTGAACTAAATATCGAAAGGATATATGTATTTTAATAATAAATAATTTAGTGGATATTAGCGCTTTTTATTTCATTTACGAATATATATATATATATATATATATATATATATATATATATATATATATATATATATATATATATATATATATATATATATATATATACAGGATCACCAAGATACAGGATCACCACAAGATCCAGAGGAGGTGGAAATATCAGTTCAATATGAAGAAATCGTCAACAATGTACTTCAAACGGCTGCCTCAATAGCACCAGAGGAAAAATGTCTCAAACAAACAAAAATCTCCAGTGAGACCATTGATTTAATGAAGAAACGGCGAGCAATGAGAAATGCAGGTAGTCCTTTTGGCAGGGTCGAGTACACTGAGCTCTGCAAAACTATAAGAAAACGTATCAGAGAGGACACGCGCCGATTCAATATGCAGCTAGTGCAAAAAACCCTGGAAGAAAACAAAGGAATTAACAAAGCTAAACAGAAGCTGAGAAACAAAAGAACGCAAATATGTGCTTTAAAGCGTGAGGATGGCACAGTGTGCAGGACGCGTACCCAAATGTTAGAGATTGTCAGAAGGTTTTATTCCCAGTTATATGAAGATCAGAGCCAGTCAGGGACAGCAATACCCACGGAAGAACAATATATAATACCAGATATCCTAGTGGAGGAAGTAACAAATGCTATAGAATTGATGAAGAACGGCAAGGCTCCAGGAAAGGATAGTCTAACTGTCGAAATACTAAAAGCTGGTGGTCGGACGTTACATAAAACACTGGCAAAATTATATTCAAAATGCCTCAAAGACCAAAAAGTACCTGACTTATGGAAAAATGCAGAAGTGATCCTTTTACATAAAAAAGGAGCACAGGAAGATTTAAAGAACTACCGTCCAATAAGCCTCCTATCAGTGATGTACAAAGTTTTCACTAAGATAATTTCTAAAAGAATATTAAAAAAACTGAATGACGCACAACCAAGAGAACAAGCAGGATTCAGAAGTGGATTCAGTACAATGGATCACATCCAGGTTGTACAGCAGGTCATAGAAAGGCACAACGAATACACCATGCCACTGTGCTTGGCTTTTATCGACTACGAAAAAGCATTTGATTCCATCTCAAAGCATGCGATAATGGATGCACTGCTTAGTCAAGCCTATGTAAACCTATTAGAATCGATATATGATGGAGCTACAGCCACAATTCACCTTGATGATCTTGAAGTGGGAATTAATATAGAACGAGGTGTACGGCAGGGTGACGCAATATCGCCTATTCTATTCTCGGCTGGCCTTGAAGAAGTGTTCCGTAAACTGGATTGGGAACAGGATGGGGTAAAGATCAATGGTGCAAACTTAAACCATCTTAGATTTGCAGATGATATTATTCTCATTTCACAAGACCCAGAGGAGCTGCAAAGACGCATACAAGAACTGCAAAGGGCTGGCGAACCATTTGGCTTGAAAATAAACCTGAAAAAGAGTCAGGTTATGTTCAATAACTTCGCTCAGGACAGAAGAATTTCAGTTTTAGGAAGGGATTTAGAGATTGTGGACAGCTTTGTATATCTTGGGCAGAGGATTTCCATGGAGGGGAATACCGCCCGGGAGGTGGAACGGCGTGTTAAATGTGGCTGGCAGGCATTTGGTAGGCTCAACATAGTGTTTAAGAGCAGACTCCCACTTTGCCTGAAAAGAAAAGTATTCGATCAGTGCGTTCTACCCGTTATGACATACGGA
The DNA here is from genome assembly GCA_031761425.1 of Cosmopolites sordidus. NCBI lineage: Eukaryota > Metazoa > Arthropoda > Insecta > Coleoptera > Curculionidae > Cosmopolites > Cosmopolites sordidus. The sequence goes on along the minus strand of JARFXV010000416.1, from coordinate 269,959 downwards.
AGTGAAACCTGGACACTCACATCGCAATCAATTCAAAAACTTCGAGTGGCACAGAGGGGAATGGAAAGATGTATGCTTGGCATTACAAGACGAGACAGAAAGTCCTGCGCATGGATCAGGGAACAAACAAAAGTCTGTGACATCATTGGAAGAGTAAAACAGTTGAAATGGAGATGGGCAGGCCATATAGCGAGGCGATGGGACGACAGATGGACCAAGGCAATCCTGGAGTGGATACCGCTTGACCGCAAACGTCCGCGAAGAAGACCGAAAGCACGATGGACTGATGACATCGTTAAGTACATTGGACCCGAGTGGCAGAGGAAAGCCCAGGACCGTGAAGGTTGGAAGCATGCTGAAGAGGCCTTCATCCTGCAGTGGATCGATACGGGCTGATGATGATGATGATGATGATATATATATATATATATATATATATATATATATATATATATATATATATATATGGCCACATTAAAGATATTTTACTTTTTGAAAAAAATAGATTTTATTTAATTAATTTAATTTTTTACATTTCCTGCAATATCTAGTAAGTCGTTATTAATTTAATACAGTAACGATAATTATACAAAAATGCATTGTTTTTAATAACTGTAAACTTTTATCAGTTTCTTGTTTTTATTCATACTGCCCTACTCCACTGTGAAACCAGAAACAGTAGTCGGCCATATGCAGCTACCATTCTGGTCCCACTTACAAAATCATATGCTCCTTTAGTTTATATTCAAAGGGTTAGACAGATGCCGCCACAGGCTGTCAACATCGATCCATCCCAATTGAAAATCTCTATAGAAGATTGTCATAGAATACATGCCACTCATGTGGTATAATATCTTTTAGCTGCTGCAGATGCATAAACTTTGTTTTTTTTTTTAGTGGTGCTAGTGTGGTGTAGAGACTGAAATTCGTTTAACAGAATTGTCTTCGTTGTCCTTTTAGATAAATCGATGAGCTCTTCATCAAAATCCAGTTTTAGTAGAATCACTCCATGGAGGGGATATTTTATAAATTTGAATCTTTAGATCGATTTATATATCAGAGAGGACGAAAAATCTTTTGTAAAATCAAATTTAATTTTTTTATACGGTAGATTTGTGGCTGATGTGGTCATTCTTAAATAATCAGACGGAAAATAAATAGGTTGGTTTTTTAGTTTTTACTTAATTGAGTCATGCATCGAATCTGTCTATATTTTCGTATGTCCTTTGTAATATTTTTGAAAAATTGCTCTTTTTCTCATAGCGGTTGATAGAGTAGGATTCCCGTTCTGATTTCGTACAACCGTCATACGTCGTTCCAAATTACGAGAGGTAGTGTACATCCAGATGGTAGTTTGTGACTTCAAAAATCTATAATGCATCATGCAAGTATTGGCCCTTAGGTTTGCCTCTGTCTCACTGAAGCATATATAAGCATGCCTCTGTCTCTATATACGCATAGCGAGTATTTACGATTGCTGATGAAATACAAATTGTCTCGATTAAACTTAGTTCATCATCTCTATATGAGATGTCACTGATTTTGTATAAAAGTATTAAACTTCCTGTACGAGGTCTCATAGGGTGATGAAAAGCTGAGTTAGGAGTTAGATAAAACAATAAAAACGTGTTTGAAGATTTAACATTTTAGATTTATACAAGGTTTTACATATTAGCCATTGATATTCATATTTATCAGATAATAAACTCTTAATTATGGGCTAACCATCAATTATACTAAAATTTGGTTCGTATGGCCTTACTTTAGTTGCTTTTGAGTTTCCAAGTAACAAACGGTACTTGTGTTTCTACAGCTGTACTGAAAGAACTTTTATATTTTTACTTTTTAGAATTAGATGATTGTTCATATAAACGAAAAGCATATTGAATGATTTATGACTTATTTCCAAATGTACCATCCGGAATATATAATGATTTTAGATATATAAATAGTTTATTATATTTGTTTCAAAATAGTACATTTCTTGGGTTAAATGAATTTACAAAAATAACTATTAGATCTGGAAAATTTCGATTATACATGCTTGATTTCATTGTTCTATAAAACGAATATAAGAAAAACAATGCAAATTTTGAACAAACTAAGTAAATAATCATATTAGAATATCGACATTACTTCATATGATTACAACTTTATTTCTACTTATTTTAAAAAGCTTAATTTTTATCAGATGCGTAAATTCAAATTTTATTGAATTTATTATATTGAACTGGTCGTGCCATCTATGAACGAAGAGCGCTAATAGAAACTTAGTGTACAAACTGCACTGTAGACTTCATCGTCGGCATAGAGTAGGTAAAAGAAAGGACTCGACTAATCTTAGCCTGGCTCTATAGAACTATTTGATATATCCCTACAATAATAGCAGAAATCAAGTTAATTTTTTTTAAGAATAATCAAGCACCTCTATATAGTTTCTCATGATATTTTTAACCCAAAATTATATTTTATATTCAGGGTGTAAGGGAAAACATTTTCGTAAATTTAACCAACGATTCGTTACAATTTTATGAATAAAAAGTTTCCTTAACCCTCTAGTGGTCGCATGTAACTAAGTTACATGAGAGGTCGCGTGGATGACACAACAGTCATCCACTAAGTATTCTAATTTTAAACCATTTCCTTTTTGTTTCTATAAGTGTTATTTATATTATTAAAATACTATAGGTTAAAAATATAGTTATACATTATTAGTGTTTTTAATATTACCAAAAATTGATGAAAATGTATAAAAAATTAGATTGTATTTACAATGTTTTTTGCAAAGAACATTTGACAAGAATAATATACATACATAAATAATATTATTAGATAAGAATAATAAAACGTAATAAATGAAACTAGACTACTAAATACATACGTCACAAACATCAACACAGTGATCCGGGCAAATCCGATTCTGTCATTTAGAGCAAGATCATCTTGTCGCTTTATTTTTAGAACGGCTACAGATCTGGCACCTTCCACTTGAACCGCATAGTCTCTTTTCTTATTGATTACATTTTGTTATATGTACCTTGAGTAATAGTGCACCTCTTTTCGTTATTTCAACTGGCACCTGAGGAATTCGCATGCGTTTTAGTATTTGAGGTTTAATCAGATCCCAAGAAAAAGATTCGATAAATTCATCTCTTTTAATTATTTTGTAATCATGCGCCGAGAATATGCACATCGCATTTATTCCTGCCAAATTTAAAAGATCAAAGAATACAACAGACCACCTCCTTGTATTCCTGGTTACGGAATAATTATCACAAAGTTGGTCAACTACATCAACTCATTCAACTACATCAACTTTTGAATGATTATAAAAAGTTACTATATGTGGTTTTCTTTTTTCGCCAGTAGATACATTTATAGAATCATGCATAGAATATACCAAAAGTGTTGCATTATTTTTCCTTTGGGTGTATGAAACGAGAATTTCATTTTTTGACACCGAAAAACTGTGATATTTAGTTGTTTGTTGTTCCCTTCCCCAGTTCCCTTTTATTTTTCCTTAGAGTTCTCACATAAGTGATTTTTTTGAAACAATGCTTTCACCATAGGAATGATGGAAAATCAATTGTCCCCATTAGATTTCTGTTAGATCCATAAATTGGTTTGGCTAGACGACATCTTTTGATGCGTTGCTAACCAAATATAGCCCTGGTTCCTGTTTTCTGCAATAAACTTCTAAATTTATTGTGTACATTATCCTGCAATCCATTAGTGCAAGTATGCAAATATGCAAAAGTGCAATCCCATATTTGGCTGCTTTGCTTGAGATAAACTGCCGAAAAGAACACTTCCTTCTAAAAGGAAGCAGCAAATGCATGCTCTGAAACACTGAAATAATTTTTGTCGCAATTTTTTAAATAACAATCTTGTGGCGTTGTGGTATGTTGTACTATTATTCTATTGTATCTTGTATTCTTGATATGTCTCTGTTGTTCTCCTACTATCATGATCAAAAAATAAGGTGACTAAATAATAATAATCATCATTATATATAAGGCCTGATTATTTCATCTATTGCAGTCCGGTACTCTTCTGTATATCATTCCTCTACCGAGCTGTAGGACGTCCTCGATTTCTTCTTCTTAGCCTGGGTCTTTACTCCGTAACTTTGCGCGGGCACCTAATGTTTGCTGTTCACAGTAAGTGTCCTATCCACTTTAAATAATAATAAGTGTTGTAACTAAATTTTTGTTTTGATAAAACCAATCGAAAAACGTTGGCTATTGCGGCGGCAGCCGTTCGCCGAAGGCACTGGGGAGAAGGTCCTGGACGAGATGATGCGCCACGTCCAAAAAAAGGGCGCCACCCAGTTCGTTAACTTATGTTATGTAATAGTAGATCCTGGAACTGGGAAGTGGTCTATCTTTTAAAATCTATTGAATTCATTTTATACTGAGTAGTTCCGCTGTTATTTTGTGTATGTCAATGATACTTATATTGACAATAATAAGTAATAAGTATCATTGACATTCACAAAATATATTTACTTCCTATCTTTTCATTATATATAGAAATAAATACAATTTATTTTTTAGATTCGTTTTGAAAACGGGAGGAGAAGATCTCCCGAAACGTTAACGTTCAAAAGTTTGTATTTATTTTAGAAAATTTTAGTATTTTTTAAAATTTTGTTCGTTAGGTAAATTTATTACAGAAAAAGAATCACTGAGAAATTTGTCTTCGTTTTGCCTTTTGTTTTTTTTCCAGGGATTCTTTATTTACATAAGAACAGATATTTTTGATATTGTTAGAGTGATGCATTATACATATTGTTAGAGAAAAAAAATTATTGCATGATGCATTATAGATATTGTTAGAGAAAAAAAATTATGTTAATTTTTAGCATAATAGCAATATTCCATATATAAATGCCCAATATTGAACAGTCTCTCTTGGGGATACCACTTGTATATATACAGTAGGACTCCGTACGGATCCTTTCTTCGTGAAAATTTCAAAATTCTTCTAGTAGCGGACCACTCGTAGGCACCATATTTTTGGGTTTATGATGCAAAATTAAAATAAGAAAATCGTGAAAAAATAAGGAAAAACATTCTGATATTTATTATTTACTAGCTGATCCGATAGACGTTGTCCTGTCCAAATTTCAATAAATTTGTTTGTGAACGTTTTGTGAATTTGTGAAAAGCTATTGGAAATGTGTAAACAAAGAAAAAAATGGTTTGTCTGTTTTTTTACCTTTTTGCACAATAATTCATGTTCGTTGTCGCGCAATGTGTTTCTATTGACCGATGATGACCATTTCTCTTTCTTCTTGTGTATGTGTTTGTGATAATCGATTCCGCTCAACTGAGTTATATCCATCCGGGGAGCATAACGAACAAAACAAAAAAATTATCTACCAAATATATCGTTCCTATCGTCAGTTATGATCGGGATTTTCCGACTTTCCTTTGTAATTGTTTCGAATATTTTTTTCCTGAAAACTTTTCCAAGACCGTAACGAATAAAACAGAAAATGAATTACGCATATCCATCGTTCGAATCGTGAGTTATGATCTTAAGTTCATACAAAAATCCCATGGAAAAAAGCACTTTCAGTTTTTCCTGAATTTTGAAATATTCCTTGTAACTTTTCAATTTTTCTTTCCCTAAAAACTTTATTCGGACTATTACGAACATTTAAAAAAAAATAGCCAAATCGGTCCAGCTGTTCTCATGAGATGCGCTTACCAACGAACAACATTTAATTTTTATTTATATAGGTTTAAAATTATAAAACAATTATTGTTCTATTGCTAAAACAAAATTTAAATTACATAATAATTATGTATTATGCAATGAGGAAAATATACTAATGAAAATAGGGTCGTTAATAATATCTTCAAATTTTTAACAATTTAATAACAATTCACATTATTTATATATATATATATATATATATATATATATATATATATATATATATATATATATATATATATATATATATATATATATATATATATATATCGCCGTTGTCGACATAGTTGTCGTTTTTGTCTTTTCATTTCAAATTATGTAAACGTTTCAATGCGTTTGCTATAGTGTGAGGAATTTGTGTGCTGCCTTATAATATTCTATCATAATCCATTATCTGTTCCTTTAATGATTAGGGTTGTTCGGAACATCGTAGAATAAATTTCCAAAACGTCCATGCTCGCATTCTGTTCTGAATAGTATTTAACAAGATTTCCCAATTTCTCGTTGGTGAATACCTCATGCTGTTGGTCTGAATGAATGTAATAAATAATTTACTCTTCTATTATATCGTTAAATTCACCTATTTGTCGCAGTTAATATCAGAGAGGTCTTCAGAATTACTATACCAGAAATAAAATCAGCATGCTGTCATTGTTTCTGGTATCAATTTGTCTATATGCTCCTTATAGAAAGACAATTGCATCCGCTATTGTGAATGACTTCTGTCATTCTATGACTTCAACATCTTCATCATCAACTATTGTGCGAACCATTTCGAAAACTTGCCGAACATTTATAGCTTTAAAGCATCTAATAACACTTGATCATGTGGTTGAAGCAATTAAGTCGTATTTGATGGTAAGAAAACTATTTGTACATTTTCGTTTTATGGGCCTAGTGACACGCTTAGCGAAGATGCTTAGCAGCATTGTGTGACCAATTATTTTCTCATTGAATAATTAAAAAATATTGATCACAGCGATGGCAGCTGTTCGCCGGGAGCACCGGGAAGAAGGTTCTGGACAGGATGAAGCTGCGCGACAAAAGGGCGCCACCCAGTTCACTAAATTATCTTAAATTATAGAAGACTCTCAACTGGGACGGGGTCTATCTCAAAAAAACTATTTATGTCTTTACTAAAAAATTATTGATTTAATTTTGAACTTTAATACACGTAAGCACACTAAAAAAACACAAGTATATTAAAAGACAGAAATAATAAAACTAAAAAAGACACAGGAAGGTGTAGGGATTGTGGTTTACTAAACCTTACCGTGGAAAAACAAAAAAAGTTGCTCTACCTACAAGAGCTCGCCTCTAATCCCCTGTACTTATAAATTAGATGGTACTAACTCTATTCAGACAGTATTAAAAAGATAATATAACTTAAGGGTAATCAAATAGGATCAAACGGCAAATTGTCTACTTTCTGACGGTAGTCAGAAAAGTAGGTAATTTAAAAATAGTAACGTGGATCTTTATGTCTATACGAAAATATTATAAAAGTATATTTATCTCTATATGAAAATATAATTAAAGTGTATTTATCTCTATACGAAAATTTAATAAAAGTGTATCTATCTGGTCTCATTTCCTGATTGGTCCGCTGCAATTCGGTATCCCTATGCGGGGGTCCTGAAATAGTCTCGAACCTGACCGGTTACTGTGTCAAGTGGTCCCAAAAAGAGTATGGTTTCGGCAATGGTCGGGCTCTGAAATAAGTGGTCCTTCAATGGCTTGGTGTTTGGTTGACCGGATTCTTTAATGTCCGGGTCGTAAAACCTTCTCTTTCGGAAGGGTAAGGCGCGAAAGCGTCCGTTTACCTGGAGATTTTGAGTTAAAGTTAGTTCTTGGCTGGGGAGATTATCATCTCATATAAGTTATCATCTCATCATAGGTTAGCATCATCTCCTGATGATGCTAACATGGTTAGCGAAACGTACGTCGAGAAGTTTAAAAAAGTGATTTGGTGTTTAGTGGTGAATCTCTTCAAGTTTAGTCTCTTGGTCTTGTCCTAAACGATAGAGGTGCTCTTTCAATTACAATTCGCCCGAAATAATCTTGCCAGTAGTGATCAAGAATTTGTGAAAGCTACAATTGTCTAATACTAATAAGACTTTGAGTGATATTTCTTTTGTTTGCAAATATATTTTTACTTCCAGAATAAAACATCAATAAAATCATTCCATAAATAAAACGGCCTGTGTTGTTTAACAGTTTACTATCGAAGATTCGTTTTTATTATAGCTCTCGACAAGGGTTGCAATTTTTTTTACTTCAGTCATATCAATAATCTTTAATTTTTCGCTAATATTGAGCAATTCACGTCTTTCTTTAGGTTTTGAAGCAATATTAAACTGCTTTACACTTTATCTGTATACATTTTAACGAAATTTTTAAATATTATTACAGAGAAGCTCTGGTTTCTCGGGTAACTTGAGTAGAAACAAACAAAAGTGCTGTTTGAGGCATAAGCTTACATGCGTAGACGCTTGGGCGCGTTTTGATCTTTATGTCTGCTGTATGAATGTTTTAATCGGTACCCCACAGTTTTACACGTTTGTACCGAACTGTGGATCAATTAAACGCAGGTATCGAAGCCGTGGATACGGAGGTGTAGTTGATCCTATGTCGCCTGCCCTTTTTAATTCTAAGATTTTACATAGATTAAGGAGGGTACAGTTTTCGACCCGCCACAACAGCACCAATCAGATGTTGATACGATCCCGACTGAAGGTTATATGACCAAAAACCCGTTCGATATTTTCGACTTTTTGAAAATTCTCGACGTACGTTTCGGAGGAGATTAAATCATCTCATGATGATGCTAACATGTTTAGCGAAACGTGCTTCGAGAAGTTTTCAAAAAGTGGTTTGGTGTTTAGTGGTAAATCTGTTCGAGTTTAGTGGTTCGATATGGTTCGTAGATTATACTACGACCCGCTCGTCGTTTGATGACGCTGGACTTGGTCTTTTTGTTTCGTTCGACTCGCTTCGTTGGTCTCTTGACGAAAGAGATCCAAAAATATATGCTCTTCAAGAGATGGTAGAGTCCCTGGATAGGATAAATGAAGTAGTTAGGGAAGAAAAAAACTATCTGTGGAATCAATTGAAGGAACTCATTGCTCTCCAGAAGGACTAGACTCGGAAAAAAACTAGACGGCCTCCTATAGGAGAAGAAAACAAGCAAAAAAGCGAAACCCGGTGCTTTTATTAAATCATCTGGGGATTACAAAAAATCTCATATTTTCACAATTACAGACGATAGTTCTGAATGAAACGAAACGATGGATCAATTCAATCACTTCAATTTTACCTCCGAATCTGAGAAAAACACCATGTTTATAGGTTACGACCGAAGAAGAGGAACCTTGAGTCAGTTAGAGAGGATTTCCCTCGTCTTAAAAAAGTAGTTGCGATAACTTCTTCACCTTCAGCAAAACGCAGCAAACCCATTGAGCAGTCAGTCAATTAGAAACTTGATCGTACGGCGAACAGCTCCTGGGTGCCGTCGATTGTCTTAATAGACAAATGAGCATCTCATCACCAATCTTTGCCTGGGGCTACCAAAGGAACTCAGTTCTTACAAAATCTAGTACTCCACAGACCAATCATCTCTTTGAGCTTGTGAAGCAATTCTTTACTTAAATTCTGGACCTAATCTAGGCCAAATCTTCTTCGATCTTATTTTTAAGTATACTTCACCTGTTTTTCATTGTTGCAAATACCAAACACTTTCGCCAAATGGCGGAACGTTGATGGCCATTTGATCATCGGCTTGGCATTTGGCAAATCTGGTCTCCAATTCCCAATGGAGATAATGGTCTCTCAAACGACTTTTAATCGGAGTTTTGGAAAAATAGATTAACGCAGAAATAGGTATTCACATTGAGGAAGATATCAGAGGAGGTTACAAAAAAAGGAAAATATTAGTGCATGTGCTATAGATATATAAAAGCTTTTGATTCAGTTAGCAGGAAGAAATGTGGAAAGTGTTAGAGAAAAGGGAGATCTCACAAGAAATGATATAGGGGACAGAGAATATTTAAGAAAACGAGCAATATTATGACAATACAGAAATGCAATACTAATAAATTTATAACTAAAAAAGGAGTCAGGCAAGAGCACATATTGAGTCTACTATTATTCATAGTCGTAATGGATCAAATAAGGAAATCAGTGACTGGCAACATTAAGGAAAGAGTGGCAGAATACAGGAGTATGAAACTGGTAATAGTTAAGGAGCTGTTGTATACTGATGACTTTATATTCGGAGTATGTTGGGAGCATACGAAATGATGTTTCCGAGATGAATAATGGAAAAAGGATACAATAAAGATTTGGAAAATTATAGAAGAATTGGAAATTAAAAAATTTGCAGAAATTAGAGAGGCAGGTTGTTTGGAGGAGGCATCTTGAGAATGGATGGAACAAGAAAAATAAAAGTGTGGAAAATGAACGTAAAGAATTGATAAAGAGGCCGATCTAGAAGGATAAGGGATGAAAAAGTGGTTGGATGAACAAGGAACAAGAATAGAATAATATGGTGAGACAAAACTTGATTCAAACACACCTTAACACAGAAAGGCGGATGATACTGAGTACGTAAGGTACTGGATAAGTAAGTGAGGTATATGATAAGTAAGTATGTGAGTATGTATCTTGGACAAACCAAGTTATGTGAAATTTATGTTCGAGATATATTACTTTAGAATATCTTCAAAAAATTGTCTTTTTATGCTGATTTTTGATATAGAAAATAAAAAAAGCGTGTCCGTTTTAAATCAGGTGCACCAATCTCACATTTGCTCAGCTTTATCCACAAAAATTCTAGGTTAGTAAATCTTGCCAAATATCCCTGTAAAAATATGGAAACCCTGAAAAATACCCCCTTATGGTTCATAGGGCCTCTTCATTACACTTAAAACGCGAGTATCTTCTGCTAACCGTCTAACTGAAGAAGTTGGCTAAATGACTTCTTACGTTAGCTGCAGCATTAGCGCCTTCAAATAATATAAATATCATTATAACAATTTTTTTTTATTTATGGAAATGTCTGCCCAACAATTACAATTGTTCTACAGGACAATGTTGTAATGAAAGCTGTAACATTAACATGACAGATCTATTCTAAAAACATACCTGGAGTTAGTTTCCTGTTCAGTCTTGTATATATGTTTTTGCGTCCTAGTTGATAATGTTCAGTGTCGGGTTATTTCACCAAGAGTTATTTCACTTCAAATGTGTCACTTTAAAGTTAACACAAATTTTTGTTGATTTTACACTAGTCATCTATTGAAGACTTCTTCCCACCCATTGTTTTTAAGTGGGAAACACGACGCTATCTTCATTTCATACAATATATGTATTTACGTGTTTATCATGGCAAGGTATAGATATTATCAATTATTATAAATTCTATTAAAATATCAATAACAATCGAAACGCGACAAGTATTTAAATTATATTAAAAATATAACAATAAAGTGAGGTTATACATAATTTTATTATAAAGGCTGGATTTTTTTAATATTTCAATGTGTAAACATTTAACCCTCAAGAGAAGCACGTCTGTGCTTTCTGGTTCGGGAGCACATGGATATGCCATACCCATGTGTTTGATTATTAACATCTTTTGATTAAATTATCCAATTCTTTTTTAATTTGAACGTCAATCAGTATAGAAAAAGACTATACCTATAGACTGTTCCAAAAAATAATAGTATTCCTAATATCATCGAAAAAATCAGTAAAAATTTAAAAAAAAGTTAAAATGAGGTGTTCTATTCAAACTATCATATCTAGGCGAAACTAATAGATAAGAACTTTCTTCCAACGGCATTTAAAAGGGGACTTAATATGCTTTCAGATACTTATTACATAATTTAGCTTTATTTAAAAAAATATATTTATTTCGTTAGGTAAAGTTCACTGTTACTGTAACCTTAACACCATAAGAAACCCTACCTATTGAAGCGTGTAAAAATCATGAACCATGAAGTTTACTAAGCCTTACATTAATAAATGAAAAAGTTGACTGAACGGAATAGGTCCTTTATCCCGGTTCATAGTTTTCTTACATTCTTTCTATTTGAATGCTTTCTTATGCATCCAAAGCCTTATTGTTATTTATACTTTTTACCCGTCTTAAATTTCTAATATCTATATTGAGGTCATGTTTGATTGCATGTTGGGCAACACAAGATTTTTCGCTTCTGTCATCTCTAATGTGGGCAATGTGTTCTTTAAATCTCGTTAATATGGATCTTTTTGTTTGCCCAATATACCTTCGATCACAATCTTGACAACTAATTTCGTAAATTCCCGACTTTTCATGTTGATCTATTTTATCCTTTGGATTACTCAGGACTTCTTTTAATTTATTATATGGTTTGTACACAACCTTAATGGGCCCTTTTTTCAAAGTTTTGTCTACCCCTCGTGTTAATTGGGCATCAAACGGTATTACCACGAATTTTTTTTGTTCTGATCTTTTTGAAAAGTCGAAGATTCTTTCAATAATTTTCTAAACTTATATTTTCTGTAATTTGAATTCTTTGTTATAATTATCTTTGTTTAAAGGAAAATTGATTAATTTATTTGCCATAAAAAATAAACTAGTCATCTTATTTGGCAAGCTATGATTCAAATCATTAGGAATGTGAGTTTTTCTAAAAATATTAAAATTTAACTTATTTTTATTGTTCTTACTGATTAGAAAATCCAGAAATGGTAAACTATTGTTGTTTTCGAGTTCATGCGTGAATACTATGTTTTGGGATTTACTATTTAAGTTCTTAATAAAATTATCTAAGTTTTAATTTTTTTAAATCGAAAATTGGAGAAACGTCATCTACATAGGTTAACCATACCTTCGGAAAGTAACTGAATTCATCTTTTACCTCGGATTCAAATTTACTCATGAATAAGTTGGCAAAGAACGGTGACAGAGGATTGCCCATTTCTGTTTTTTCTTGTTCTTTGTATAACTCTATTTACTCACAAACAATTTTGTTATTAAAACCGTATTACGTATTACTAACCTCCTCAGGTACTTTAAGGTATGTGGAATCGGGACACTCGGAAACAATGATGATACATCAAAGAAAACCAAGATCTCACCTTTCTGTAGATGTGTATTTTCGACTTTTTCTATGAATTTTGTTGACTTTATCACAAAACAGGAAGGTAGTTGGTTTTGTAGATTTTCAAATTCCTTTGTTAACCATTTTGCCAAGTTGTATATTGTAGAATCAATGGCTGATACAATTGGTCTCATTGATTTTCTTGGTTTATGAATTTTTGGTAGAACATACAATCTTGGCACTTTTGGATTAGAAATATGCAGTTTGTTTTTCAGAGGAGAAATAAGGCTGTTGCAAGATTTCAATTTATTTCTGACTTCGTTAAGCATTTTTGACAATGGATTCCTAGGTGATCGTTTATATGGACCGTCTTGAATTAATTTTTCAACACGTTCAAAGTAATCAGATTTATCTATTACTACAACCTTATTTATCTTATCAGCTTTTAAATAAAAACAACGCTTCTCTCATGCTTGACAATCTTAGAAATATTTGGCATATTTTGAACTTTATTTGAAATATTGTTTGCAATTTTGCCTTTACATGACTCTCTGACGAAATATCTGTAAGACTCCGGTAAGTGTTTAATACCAGTTGCAATACCGGCTACCATATCCTCCAAAGCACTACGGGATGCCAGTAAAGCAAAATTGAGGCATTTATTAAAGAGATCTAGTTCTGGCTTGTCGAATGTCTGTGTTGAAAGATTTTCTACTATGTTGATGCTCTTTTCTGGAATATGTTCTTTAGACTGCTCAATTTTGAGTTTTTTGAATTTTTTATTTAAAAATTACATTTTTTTAATGAATTTACTATTTACTGCTATAAACATATTCCTTTGGAAAGTGCACCAACATTCATGTTATACATTAGTTAATTTAAAAGTTAATTTCTTGTAAAGATTGTATGCCTGAATTTCAAACATAGTCCTTTTACTGTAGAAATGTTTGATTTTTAAGTCAAGCAATTTCTGTTTTGCAAAATTAATTATATTATTACATATTTTGAAATATTAAATTTAGTAAGATTGGGAAATATTTTATTAGTCTGGTGTGACTTAAGAAACCAAGTATCTGCTCCAATAAACCTAATTTTAGTAGTGCACTTACGATAAAGATTTAATTCTGTTGACCGTTATCGTAGATCAATTCTTCTATTGGAACTTTCGGTGTGAAACACTAAACTCGAAGAGAAACTTCTGAACGCATGTTTTTGGACCTAACCATGTTGGCATCATCAGGAGATGATTTAATCTAATTCTAGAATCTAAACTATGTTCTATTTATATAATAACCTTACCTAATGAAATGAACCATTCATCAAGTGTTGTTCTGAAAGTCCGTGCTGTAGGGATCGAAATAAGTGGTAGCCCGAAGGGGTTAAGTCCGGTGAATATGGTGGGTGGAATAGGGGGTCCCATTTAAAGTTTTCCAAATAGTTTTTTACACATTTTGCAACATGGGGCTGAGCATCGTCATGTTGAAAAATTACTTTATCGTGTCTTTGGGCGACGACCAGAATACTGGTCGTTAGTCGTATCGCGTATCGATCGCCAGTAATCGTTTCACCAGGTTTCAGCAGTTGCATATACAGCTCTCTTATTATCGTACCAAGTACACAGCAAAGCCTTTTTTTCCACGTATATTGCGCACTGGTTGTGATTTTGAAGGCTGGCCTGCCTCTACCGATGATTTTTGCGCTTTGGGTTATCAAAATAGACCCACTCTTCATCACCTGTCACAACTCGATGCAAAAAACCTTTTATTTTCTGTCTGGCAAGCAAAATTTCACAAGTGTTTTTTCGCCTTTTAATGTCTTTTTCCTTCAATTCATATGAAACCCATTTGCCTTCCTTCTGAAACGGTGGATTAGGTAACATTCAATGCTTCTGCCAGTCTTTTTCTTCAAATAAAAGAAAGTTAATAAACTTCCCCGCAAAATGTCTTTTTCTGGTACATAATTCGACTTGTTATTCGATAAGCTATAAAAAACTATGTTTTTTGCACAATGACAATTTATAACGAACTGGTTTTTGATGTCGTGTGTTTACCGTTCAAAATACGTCATTAGTCTATACCAACAAATGTATTAGAAACGCCATCTCTTAGCAAAATCGACATTTTTAACCGAAACACCTATTATATAAGAGTGTTTCTCGAATTCTGTATTGTTAACTGCTAAAATTAATAAAGATTTGCAATCGAAAAATATTTAATTATGTCATATCTACAAATTAAACCAGACAAAGACGAAAGTCTTACTATTTGTTTTTTTATATTAATTTTCCTTTGTTCCTGTTCCAGCCACTTGTTGGAATACTACAAGATTTTTTCTACCCAAATTAAATGTTTAATTAACCGGAAAACTTTTAATTTATTCCGGCAGTTTAACACCGAGTCTCGCAAAAGAAATGTATTACCAGTCTCTGAGTGGTTGAAAAGGGTCTCGTAATTTGTCAAAAGTATGGGGAAAAAATTAAAAAGTTTTACGCCCTTGTTTTAATTGTGAAAGTGAAGCAATCACGATGGGGTAAAGCAGCATCTTTGCAAACATGTAACCAATCAGAAATCAACAAATAAATAAATGAATATGCAAAATAGAAGTGGTGTAATGGCTTTATTTTTTACTCAGTTCTAATTTCGACATAAAAGATATAAAATCGATTCATTTATTTTAATAATTAGTTTGCTTACATTCGTAGTTCATATGTAAAGGATTTGGAAGTGTCATGTTACCATTTATATTATTTATAATTTTTGAAACCAACAAGAAAGAAATTTTTTTAAATACTAAACTCGAAAAGATTTACCACTAGCCATCAAATCTGTTTTTTTTTCGTCGAGAAGTTTCTCAGCTTCTAACTGCTTCAGTCTCTTATGAAACTGAGAAGCTTAATATAAAGCAGCGTCTTTGTAAACGTAACCAGTCATAAATTAACAAATAAATAAATGAATAGCCAAAATTGAAGTGGTGTAATTGCTTAAAAAAAAGGTGGTGAAAGGCTTTAATTTTTATACAGTTGTTCTAATTTCGATATAAAATCGATCCATTTACTTTAATAATTAGTTTGCTTATATTCGTAGTTCATATGTAAAGATTGGGAAAGTAAGACAGAATATTTTTTAAATACTAAACTCGAAGAGATTTACCACTAAACAAATCTTTTTTATCGCCGAGAAGTTTCTCGACGTGTGTTTTGCTTGTTTACATCACCAGAAGATGATTCAATCTAATTCAAAAACTAAACTATGTTCTATTTATATGACAACCGCGACTGTAAACGTGTAACAATCATGAACCGTAAGTTTACGTTTACTGTACTGTTACTGTGTTTATGGTTTTCTTACATTACTTATTTGAATGCTTTCATAGGCATCCAAAGCCCTATTATTATTTACACTTTTAACAAATCTAAAATTTCTAATATCTACATTATGGTCATGTTTGAGTGCATATTGGATAATATAATATTTTCAATCTCTCGCATATCTAGTGTGGGCAACGTGTTCATTATATCTGATTAATATGGATGTTTTAATTTACGCAATACGAGGTGTGGCTATTAAATAACGAGACTGACGCTGCTACAGAAGGAATACGAATGCGCCAAACTCCAGCGACCAATAGCTGTTTAGCTTGAAGTCTTCGTTCGCATTAGAGTTGTTTTTTTGTTTCCCCGGAAAAATGTTAAGTGTAGAACAACGAATTGTTGTGAAATTTTACTTGAAACTTGGAAAAACCGCTACTGAAACTTATAATTTATTGAAAGAAGTGTATGGCAATGAATGTTTATCGCGTGCACGTGTTTTTGAATGGTTTAAGCGTTTTCAAGATGGCCGAAAAGACGTTGAAGGTGATCCACGCCTCGGTCGCCTTTCACGTCAAAAACGGATGACAATATCAAAACACTCGGTAATCTGGTTTGATCTGAGCGTCGGTTAAGTATTCGTGCAATTACTGAAACTGCAGGCATTGACAAAGAATGCATACATCAAATTTTACATTATTTTAACATGTAAAAATGTGTGCCAAAATGATGCCTAAAATTCTCACGTTGGAAGAACAAGAGGCTTGCAAAAATGTGTGTACTGACACTTTGAATGCCATTGAAAATGTCCCAAACTTATTGGAAAGGATAATAACATGTGACGAATCGTGGTTTTTTACTTATCATCCTGAAACGAAGCGCCACTCCATGCACTGAAAAAGCTCAAATTTATCCAGGGCTAAAAAAGCTCGAATGAGTAAATCAAAATTCCAAGCAATGATGATGTTTTTTCAATATTTATGGGATTGTGTATCTTCACCTGGTTCCTGAAAGTCAAACTATTAATCAACATTACTACCTTCAAGTGCTTGTTGAAGTCCGTGAAAGAATAAGGAAAAAAGATCCGAATTGTGGAAGGACAAGCCATGGGTTCTCCACCAAGATGCTAATGCTTCGATTCATTCCACATTATCTATCAAGAGGTTTGCTAGCCAAGTACAGCAATCCAGTGTTAAATCATCGGCCTTATTCGCCGGATCTTGCGCCCTGCGACTTCTATCTGTTTCCTAAGGTGAAATCTGCATTAAAAGGAACAATATTTGAGTCCGTTGAAGTTCTGAAGGAGCTGACACAAAAAGGCTTTCCAGCACTGTTTCGAACAATGGAAGATTCACATAGAGTGTTGTATGGATACAGAAGGGGTGTATATAGAGGGTGCTAATAAGTAAATATGTATCAAATCAAAATAAAATGTTATACAGCGTCAGTCTCGTTATTTAAACGTATAGTTCGTATACTAAGTTGTACTGCAACCGTTTTTATGTCATACCATATATAGTTTAATATATACGTTTTATATACATCTATATAAATCGGTATTAAATTGAAGAACCCTTGTTCTTCAATATAAGTTTTCCGAAAACTACGTATAGGTAATTATTAGACTCTTCTTTTTACGAGGATAACGTGAAAAATCAGCTACTTTTCACATAGATGGCGGTGCGATTGCCAAGGTGATTGCATTTCTGAAACGTAGCTTCCTTTCTAGTAACGCTTCATGGATTTCAAAACATTCAGTTTTGCTTTGATAATATGTTGCTATTATGAAAAAAAAAACACGAATTTTAAGTGTTGATAAAATATTACTTTTTGCATAGAAAAATTATCCTGCAAACCGAAGAAAAGTTAAAATAGTATTTTGGGGACTCTGCTTCACATTTCATGGTTTAATAACTTTTAATTTAGACATTTGGGTATTAGATAATGCGAAAGCTACCAATGGTATGGATGCTGCGTTTGCTGCACTGCGGACCAAAAAAGAAATCGAGTGACAACTTCACAACGAGTTTATGCTATGATTCGTGATTGTTGATTATACTTAGAGTTATCATTAACACCCGAAATGAAAAGATCATGGTTACTGTTTTTTTGGGATTCGCAAGGCACTATTTGCATCGACTATTTGGAAACAGGAAGGATGATCACAGGACAGTATTATGGTGCATTACACGATAAATTTCACGATAGAGTTGATAAAAAACTTGGCCTCTTTCTGCGAAGAAAAATGTACGGCTTCCCTACAATACACCGTCGCAAATGGTTCGTTGTAGCAAGAGCGAAGTTGGTTAATTTGTGCAACCAATGGATACCGCATCCACCCTATTCTCCGGATTTGCTCTTCTCCGACTTGTTTCTCTTTCTAAACAAACATTTCTAACATCGTCATAGAAATTGAGGATTATCTTGCTGAGTTGCACAACTCGTACTTTTAGTAGGGCGCAGATAAGTTGGGCACTGCTTCCCTACGACAATACACCGCCGCAATTGGCCCGTCGTAGCAACAGCGAAATTCTTTAATTTGTGCAACGAATGGATACCGCATCCACTCTATTCTTCGGACTTGCTCCCCTCTGACTTGTGTCTCTTTCTAAATATGAATAAATGACTAGCTGTAAAGAAATTCACATCAAATGAACAGATCGTCATCGAAATTGTGGATTATCTTGCTGAGTTGGACAAGTCGTACTTATAGTAGGGTGCAGATAAGTTGGAAAATCTTTGGACGAAGTGCATTGAATTAAAAGGATAGTATGATGAGAAAAAATTACATTTTACTCACAAAGCTACTCTGGAATTTCGCTTACTATATCAAATAGTTGGAATATCTCTTTACATTGCTCATTATTTCGGTTAATTAAAACTTCATTGTCTTTTTCTTTCTTTGAGCGTTCGTCAGATTTTATAACATAATTTCGAGTTTTTTTTATGTATTCATTATGTTTTTTATTTATGTTGTTTTCTGGAAATATGAAAGAAATATAAAGTATGGTAATTGTTCTTTTTTATTAATATATGGAAATCATCGTTCGTGTTGATTATGAAATGAATGAATATGGTTATGGGAATGAATATGGTTATATGGATGAAAATAATGAATAGGAAAAAAAATGATATGGTTCTATACGTGTCTGTTTCAATTATAGGTAATTCATCAACATGACGTATGACGATAGTTACCTTCTGATATATTCTAATGTGATTCGAAATGTTTGCTGTTTTGAACCTAGGAAGTGGATATTGGAAAGAATTGTGTTTTTCTTCAGCCATTGTCGATCCACTGTAGATTAAGACTTCCCCAGCATGCTTTCAACTCGCGCGGTCCTGAGCTTTCCTCTGCCATTCGGGTCCAATATGCTTCAAGTATATGATGTGATCCGTCAATCCTGTTTTCTGTTTTCTTCGTGGGTGTTTATAGATAATCGGTATCCATTGCATGATTGCTTTGGTCCATCTGTCATTGCATTGCCTCGCTATATGTTCTGCCCACTTCCATTTCAATTCTTTTACCCTTCCAATGATGTCACATATCTTCGTTTGGTTTCTTATCCATATGCAGGTCTTTCTGTCTCGCTTTGTAATGCCAAGCACATACCTTTCCATTCCTCTCTTTGCTACCCGAAAATTTTGAACTGATTGTGATGTGAGTGTCCATGTTTTACTTCCGTATGTCAAAACAGGTAACACGCATTGTGAGTGGGAGTTAAAACTATATTGAGCACGCCAAATCCACTTTCCGGACAGTATCACTCTACCGAGTCACCCTGCCGTACATTCCGTTCTACCTTGATTTTAACTTCAAAGTCATCCATGTGAATTGTAGCTATAGCTCTCTCATACATGGATCCCAGTTGGTTGACAGAGGCTCTGTCTATCCCCTGGTCAAGCAATGCATTCATTATGGCTTGCGTTGATATCGAATTAAATGCATTTTTATAGTCAATAAAAGCCAAGCACAGTGGGATGGTGTATCCATTGTGCCTTTCTATGGCCTGTTGGATAACCTGGATATGATCTATTGGACTGAATCCACTTCTGAATCCTGCCTGCTCTCTTGGTTGTGCGTCATTCAGTGTCCTTAATATTCTTTTAGATATTATTTTGGTGAAAAATTTGTACATTACTGAAAGGAGGCTTATTGGGCGATAGTTTTTTAAATCTTCCTGTGCTTCTTTCTTATGAAGAAGTATCACTTCAGCAGTTTTATATAGACTGAGTATTTTTTGATCTTTGAGGCATTCTGAGTAGAATTTTGTCAGTATTTTATGTAAAGTTCCATCACTAGCTTTTAACATTTCAACCGTTAAATGGCCCTTTCCTGGAACCTTTCCATTCTTCATCGCTTCTATAGAATTTTCACTTCATCCAACAGGATATCTGGCATTTGCTCTTCTGTGGGCATTGAAGTCTTTGATTGGTTCCAATTTTCATACAACTGTGAATAAAATCTTCTGATAACCTCCAACATTTCTCTACAGTCCCTGCTCACAGCGCCATCCTCACGCATTAAGGCAAACATTTGTATCTTTTTATTCATTAGCTTGTGTTTAGCTTTGTTTATTCCCTTGTTTTCTTCTAGTGTTTTTTTGTACCGACGCATTTCCTCTCGAATACGTTTTGTTATAGTTTTGCAAAGCTCAACGTACTTGATCTTGCCAAAAGGATTGCCTGCATTCTTCATTTTCCACTGTTTCTTCATTAAATCAATGGTCTTATTGAAGGGAGATTTTTTACTGTTTGTAACTTTTTTTTTTGGTGGTGCTATTACAGTAGCCGTTTCAAGCACATTATCGATGATTTTTTCACACTGATCTGTTATTTACATATCTTCTGGGTCTTGCAACACAGCAAAGTGGTTCAGCAAAAGAATCTCAAAATCGCTGCCCATCTACAGCAGATTCCCAGAATTTACTTTACCCTTTTTCGATCTTAACATTCTTGTACGCTCTCTTCGAAAGTTTATCCTAACCTTCCATTTTGGATAGAGAAGCACGATCTAAAACCACTGTATATATATTCACTGGTTTAGTGAATTCAATTGTAGTCGTCCTTCACGGACGAATTTAAAGAAGGTTGACCAAAATCGATTGCCGTGCCAGAAAATATCGATAATGTGCACGAACAGATAAAACAAGATCGTCATGCGATATACCGTGATATTGAGCTATCCCTGGGCATTAGTATGATGTATACACAAAATATACACAAGTATACACAAAATTTTACATGAACATTTACCGTGAAAAAGATTTGTGCGCATTGGATGCCGCATTATTTGACAACCGCTCTAAAAACAGACTCGTGTCGATTGGTGCAAAGAAATGCTCAAAAAATACAACCATGGTGTATACACAGATGACGAATCGTGGATCTATGTATAGGTCTTTCAAAATTACCAAACCCAGCAAAAGTTGTTCGCGCAAGAAGCACTTCGAAGTACATTCCTGATTTGGCACCCAATGATGTTTTTGTTCCCGTCCGTAAAGAAGAAATTACGTGGTCAACGATTTTCGACGCCAGAAGGAGCGGTTGATGCGTTCAAAATGCATGTTTTGGATATCCTCAATCGGAATGGAAAAAAGTACAAAATTGGTTTAAACATAAAAAACCATTGATAAATAATTGTTTTTATTTATTTTTCCGGAAAAAAATGATTCGTAAATTTAACCAACGATTCTTTACATTATTTTAAACAAAAAGTTGCTTTAAAACATGCATCCAAAATGCAACCATTTCCGCGGTAAATAAGTCAGAATTTTATATTTTCTTGGTAAGTGTTATGCGCAATTGTAGGAATGTATGGCTATAAAAATATATCTAATTTCCAAAACATACTTTAAGAAGCCAATTCAACAAAAAACTGAATTCCGTTTGAACCGAAATTGGTCACTCAATAACTATGACGATGCGGGATTCTTAATTTTTAAAAAAAATTCAGTTCGGGTTGTAGAAACGGGTACATTTTGGATATATGCTAAAAATAAATTTAATCATGACAAGATGGTGAATGCGCCAGATAATTCCTACAATCTGAATTGTTTTTTAATTCTTATAACTTTGAAAAGAGATGTGATTTCATCTTTAAATTTTGTGTTAATTCATTTTAGAAAATTATGTCAATCTAATGTGATTCATTAGCAGCAAGGCAACTATGTGGCTTTTTTAACACATTTTGTTAACATAACATTTTGTTAACATCACACGAATGTTGTGCTTGAGCTACTATACGATTTGGGGCTTATTGATGTAAACCTTTTCCTTCAAAAATCCCAATAAAAAATAATCCGGAGCCGTTATATCAGATCTGATGGCATTACAGTTTTCATATTGCTTATTATTGTTGATAGGAAACAGGTCTTGAAAAATTTAAATCTTATAGAGAATCATGTTCAAGTTAAATTCAAAAATCGGCGTAAATTGCGGAAAATTAGAGAAATTTGCACTTGTGTACCACGCCATCGATTCTGAAGATTCGACCCTTTTACACATTGCTCCACATCTGAACTATTTAGGGCTTTGCACTGTTCTTGTATCTCTGATGCGGGGCCTATTCTCATCTGTTCCAAATTTTTGAATAAACGATAAATTGTTGTTTTATGAGGCGCCGAGCGGTTAGGATATTTTCGCCTAAATTCACGTTGTGTTGGAATCATAGCTCCTTGCACAACTAAGTGATCATTCCCATTTTTGCTATTTGTGGCCGTGCGATGTGCTGACTCAAAATAACTTCCTTTCTTCTGTTGTCAGTATATGCACTATTTTCTCCATATAGTCACTAATATGATTCAGTTGTTGCTGATACCGGTTCCCAGTGACTGTATGACCAGTTTCGAGTAACTTAAAATGTACGACGTCCAGCTGATCCCACCAGCAACGCCTTTATGGCGTGGAAATTTGGTTTTACTGTACTTGTTGATAACTCACCAGCCTTTACCGACGATTTTCTCATGGGGTCAAAATTTCCAGTTTACAATTGTAGGAATCAATTTTTACAAGTACTGTACGAAATAGCATCATATAGCATTCCGCAAAGATCTAAACTTTCTTTGATAGCTATTAAAGGTGACCTTCTTTCCAAGCATATAGCCCTCCATGCAATAATTCCTGAAGTTATAGCCGTATGGCCGTTTAACACGAGAGATAAATTTCGTCTGTCAGCAAGAAAATATATGACCCGTTTACGTCGATCATGACTACCCAAATTAAATCTAGATTTATCGCCAAAACAGAGTTTGTTTCTCAGTTCTATTCAATTCTGTAACAGAAAACATCCAATAAGGATGATAAACACACAGCGCCATCGTAAGTAAATATCGATTAACATCCTCGAAATTATCCTCATCATCTCCTTGTAGCTGAAACAAAAGTATCTACTATATACACATATATACACTTATACATACACACTCACGCACACACATATCTACACTTCAACGTCTGTGATTGTTTCTAGGCAATAAATAAAAGCCGACAACGAATTATCCCTTAGTCACGCCAGTTAAAGGCTAGGTAAGGCCGGATGCCTTCTGAAAAGTGTTCAATGTTAGTCGTGCCACGTGCCATTCGTCAGTCGGTAGGGAGGTGCTGGTCTGGGTTTGTCGGTGGCTGATGACATTCTATTGCTCATTGAAGTTCTATTGAATTCTAGTTCGGTAGCATTTTAAGCGACGCATCTTGTAGTAGGCTGTAACAGGAAAAATCCAATAAAGATGATAAACACATATCGCTATTAAATATCGATTAACATCCTCGAAATTATCCTCATCATCGGCTTGTAACTGAAACAAAATTATTATCTACTGGCCGGATATTTTATTGCGATATTTAATAGCAATAATTCACAGATGTTGTTTGCGAAATTCTTGGATACTTTTAGGACGACCAGAACCTCGTATTTGTGTATAATTTATGTTCTCAAATCGTCCCTATATAAATGGCTCGTTCCTTTTTAAATTCGAAAGGATCGATGTGGTACTTGAACGCGTAGCATTTTAGGGCTTATAATAACCACACAATAATACAGCTTAGTAAACTCAAAGAGATGAACACGGAACATCAAATCAATTTTTTCAAAGCTTTTGACGCACGTTTCGCTAACCATGTTAGCATCATCAAGAGATTATTTAATCTATCTTCTTGCTAAGCATATAGCACTGCTTGCTATTATTCCCGAAGTCTGAATGGTGGTTTAATGAAAGATACATTTCGTCTAGCAAATGTAGATTTAGCGCTAAAACAGAGTTTTATTCTAAGTTCTATTAATTTCTAGTTCGGTAGCATTTCGCCGATATCTTTAAAAAAAAGTAATTTGGTGTTTAGTGGTAAATCTCTTTGATTTACATCTCTTTGATTGAACATCGAAGGTTTCATTAGAATAATTGAAGTACTGCTTAGCTTAACAAACTACGAAAAATTCTTGACAACCTGATAAAAACAATTTTTTTAGACCGTTTACTTTGACACATTTGATGCATACGCATACAAGAATACAACGGTACACAAGTAAAAATGGTCTCCGGACTATATTTTATATATTTTGAATTTAATACAAATATGTATACTGGCTATTGTATGGTCTCATTACAACAATATATAAATAACATAAGAAGAAAGAATTAGACCATAGGTTCTCAACAGGGGCGGTACTGACCCCCCAGTGGGCGCTGGAGCCTTCCATGTGGGCAGTAGTGGGTCCAGCGGCAAATGAGGGGAGTTAAGATAATTAAGGAGATGGCCGTGGCATACCTACTTATTAAGGAAATCAATATAATTAAATACATTGAAAATATCCACTGTTTTTATGAATAAATATTTTATCTAGCTATCTAAAATTTGTAACTTATTGTTATCGCGTAAATAAGCATTAAAAAATTTAAATCAGCATTAGGTATATGTATACCTATTTCAGTTTAGTATTGTCGGTGAGTTTTTGTAAGTTGGTACAAAAAGACGCGATTCACGCAATAACATGTTTCGACCAAAATAGGGGATCTTGTAATGACTTGTTTACCGAGCAAGTGCACCAGCATAGCAAATAATTAAAGGCATATAAGTTGATGAGTGCACGATACCTCTAGGAATGTCCTGTAATTTTTGTGTGCTTCGTCAATAATCCATATTCGCGAGTGATAAGTGATTTGTGAGTGATAAGTCAATATAGCCATTTTTTGTATAATTATCTATAAATCTGTTGAAAAATTAATTTATTAAAACCGTGGCAATTTTTTTATTGAAAAATATCTGAATCTAAGAAGAAATACCGGCATTACAGTATTGAGTATTTAAAATACAGGTTTACGCACTCTCCTTTGAACCAATCATAACCTATGTGTTAAATTTGTCAAAATTTTTTTTCAAATGAAGCCATGACTACCAGAGCATTCGAATAAAATGCAATCTGATAAAAAGGAGTATAATAAATACAATAAATATTTAAAACAGCTAACTATATCGAACCATTTTGCGCGGTCTTCTAAACAAAAAGGTGATGGACTATGAGCTTCATTTAATATTTCATTATTAATTGCAAAAGCGGAAAAACTACACACAATTGGGCAGGAATTAATCTTGATTGTAGTCAAAGAGGTAATAAAACTGTTCTTCATCATAAGGCACCGTCAGATATTATCAGGAAAATCCCTCTGAGTAATAATTCAGCGCAAAGAAGAATATATGAAATGGTTGACATTAAAATATCATTATATGATTACTAAAAGAATTTTTTTCAAATTTTTCGTTCAACAAGATGAATCAACTCAGCTAAATAACGAAGCACTACTCTTATCATAGGTTCGATTCATAAAAGAAGAAAAAAATTGCCAAGAGTTATTATTTGCTAAAAATTAGGAGACTTATACCAGTGGAGAATCGATATTTAATACCATGAACATGTTTTTTCAAGAGAAAGAAATTCTTATTCGTTATATTTGGTCAGCTGCTACTGATGGTGCTCCAGCAATGACGGGGGTCAAAAGAGTTTCATAGTACATTTGAAACAAGCAGTATCAAATGTGCATTGTGTTATTCATTGTCAGCATTTGGTTGCAAACAATCTGAATGAACATCATATGTCGCTTCATTACGTTATTAGAGCAGTCAATAATATTAGACGCAATTTATTGAAAGACAGATAATTTGCCCAACTTTGTAGTAAAAATGATCAAAATTACAATCGTTTGCTGCTGTACATATAAGTTCGTGCTCTGAAAAGGTATTTGTCTGAATCGTTTTTCCAATCTATTTGACTCAGTACTGGAGTTTCTTGAAAACAGAGACGAAAAGTTTCTCGGAGACCTGATTATATCAAAAAATGGCATCATTTATTTGACAGACCTGTTTAAAATATTTAATGAAGTCAGTTTACAATTACAAGGTGATGAGTTGAATTTAATTAAAACAAAAAACGTCATAGCTGCTTTTGTGGGAAAACTTCTTCTGTTCAAACGAAATCTAGGTAGACGTGAATACAACCATTATCAGCAGTAACTGCAAAACGGAGTATTATTTACTTACTGCCAACACTTGGACGTTCTTCATGTTGATTTTACGGCGCGACCCCCGGATATTTTAAATACGAATATACCGAGTTGGGTTTTAGATCCTTTTGTAAATGCAGATACAGCGGAATCATCAAATTTAGAAAATTAACTAATAGAACTCGCAACTAACGAAAAACTAAAAGTAAAATTAAGAAATGGATACCCAGAGTTCTGGCTTTAAAAATCAATATCAGCTCTCTACCCTGGATTGTGGGCAATAGTACAGAAATTTAAAAATTTCCTTCATGGTATTTGGCTGAGCATGGATTCAGTGCAGTAGCTAATTTACTGTCTAAGAAAAGAAATAGACTGTACATCACTAAGCGTGGCGATTTGCGACTGATTAACGAAATTGGAACTGGAACCGGAACCCGACATTAAAATATTATTAAAACTCAACCAGCCTCAACCATCTTAATATTTTTATAATTTACATATTGATTTTGTGATTATTTTTAACATTTTAATAAATAATGCTTTACTACATTTGCTTTACACATACATTTTGCATTTTGATGCGGATGTTGACATTTTTTTTGTAAAGGGGCGGTGGTACAGAAAAGGTTGGGAACCTCTGGATTAGGCTATACATTTTATAAATAATAACGGGTGTCTCTGAATGTTTTTCGTTTTTGTTTTTACAAATATGCGCGACACTCATAGCGGGGGGAGGGGAGTGCTGTCAAACGCTTGACGGGCTTTTTAAGTTTAGTAGCGATGGATTGTTTTACGGGACCACAGCGCGCATTTTGCCCGCGAGCGTTTTATAAAAACAACTATTCCTACACTACTGTTCGACGGCTGTACAAGACACTTCTAACAGGAATTAAACAAGTTTGAATGAATTTTGATGTTTTATTTTTTAAGTATCAAAAACGAATAACATTCTGAGACACCCTTTAGTATATGGAATAAGATATTACGTAAATAGCATCATTGTGTTGGAAATTTGTGATTGCGTACTTAAGAGAGAAACTTAATAATTGAGGAGGCTATTGAGTGCTTAATGGGGCTCAAAATGGTTGGTGAGAGGGTCTCGGAAACATTCTAGGGTGTTGACATCTAGTCTATTTAGACTATCTGGAATACAATTCTAAGCAAAGTCCATAGTCTAATAAAGACGGACCAACAAATCTTACTTCCACGTCCTCGGCACGTGTCCAGGATCCTGAAGTACGTACGTATGTGCGTATGTGTGTAACGTAGCTAACTAAGGAGGGCAATGTAAAATTTCCTGCGCCTAAAAACCGCAACCTATTGGTTAAGGTGTGGTAACCTTTACAGAAAAGTCCCCGGTCCTCTGGAATAGGATAAGTGAGTTGGGCGCGGGCCTAGCAGTCTCAACCCGGAAAACAATTGCTGCTACGAAACCTGGTGCGAGGTGTGGAAATAAAGTAACGGGACTGATTTTTTATAACTTTTTTATTCAGTTGAATTCAAGTACAATTTTACATCGGCTCCTTCAAAGTAGTTGCCTTGGGAAGCCACTTTGTGCTGAAGACGGTTTGTTCACTCTTCATTACAATGCTGGCATTCAGATACTGGAATTACGTTCAGCTGGTCGGTTACGCTTTTTTCAGTGCTGTCCAATGCCTCAAAACAGTGTTATTTGAAGTGAATTTTGAATCTTGGGAAAGGGAAGAAGTCTGGTAAATAAGGAGTTACACAGGAGCTGCGGAGTTAGGGTGGTGTTTTAACTTGCCGAAAACTCGTTAATTGGCTGTGTGACAAAGGGTATTGTCGTGATGCAGCGCCCAGGTGTTCTTGATGTTTGGTCTCACACATTTGACTCTTTTTCGAGGTTTTTCAAGAACCCCTCGTTAAAATGCTGGTTTACCGTTTAGCATTGAGGCACAAATTCCTTATGAGTGATTTTCTGTACTATAAAAAAATCATATCAGCATGCTTTATATCTTCAACGAGCTCATTCTGGCTTATATTAGACGTAGTGGTGTTGAAGTGTGCCATTCTTGGTCTGGTGTTTGTTTCCAGGTTCCAGGTCGCCAATAACGACATTTTCAAGAGACCTATTGAAGTTTTGCAAAATTAGTCCTAAATCAGTCCTAAATCAGTCTTAAAGTCGCATCAGATTTTGACCGACCACCCCTCCAAAGGGGAAGCTAACAGTGTTGCCAGATCTCACGCTATGCCATCAGTTTCATTACTTTATTTGTTACACGCCTCGTACAAAGCCTTAAATTGGATTGATTCAATATAGTTTTGGACTGATTCAACAAAGTTTATATAGCAATTCAAGTGCATTAGTATGATCGAAAAGCATGTTTTAGAATGATCGAATTGAGACTGAAAGTTACATGCATTTATTAATAATGAATTATACCTAGGAGATTTAATAATTAATTGGTAAAGGTAAATAGGTGCAGTGAACAAAGTGGTTTATCAAACATTGTTCCTTGGCTTTTTCAGAAGCCCAGATATGATAATATGTTTGTCACTCATATAAAAGTTTCAACGATATTGGGTTTGTAAACCAACTAATTAAAGTAAACCAATTAATTATTAAGTTTTGAATGTATATGAAAGTTTTCATTGATTTGTTTTGAATTAAATTAATATAACTGTATGAGACAATTCTTACCTAAGTGTTGCGCCAATGTCTTTATATATTTCACTTTATTGAAGTGCACAATAATTTATGTACGTATAGCTGGCAGTGTGCTACCTAGGAGTTACAATCGAAGAGGGCGGGCACGAAGAGCACGAAATACATGCCAGGATAGTAAAGGGTAATCGAAAATAGGGAAGCCTGAAGGCACTGATGAAGTCCAACTATGTGTCTAGAAACACAAAACAAAGAATCTATACAACAGTAATAAGACCCACAACAACTTACGCATGTGAAACTTGGACGCTAAACCGAATAGAGGAAGAGAAACTGAAAAGGTGGGAAAGGAAAATGTTACGAGCTATATATGGAGGAAAGAGAACTGATGGAGGAGAAGAACGAATAATGAGTTCGCAGTTCTTGATTTGGGTGGTCACGCATCTTCAGGAAGGCTTTCTCTGCCTTTTCTTGCATGCACTGCCTAAAGGGAGTCCACATCATCTCTTTGTGTATCTGCACATTGGAGATGTACCAGGGGGCATCGAGAGCTAGTCTCACTAGCTTATTCTCATAGCTTTCCAGTTTCTTGATGTAGGATTTTGCCGCGTAGCCCCACGTGATCGATCCGTACATCATGACGCTTCTCACTAATGATCTAATCATTAGGATCTTCAGCTTCACGTCTAATTTGCTGGTTCTGCAAATTAGCGGGTAAACTATCTTCGCAACAGCCACGGCTTTACACCGTGCGTTCTTTGCATGTTGCCTCCATGACATCCTCTTGTCGAAGGTGACACCTAGATACTTTACAGTATCTTTCCATGTCATTCTTTCGTCTTCGATTTCCAGCTGGTGACCGGGTCTGCTCCTTCTCTGCGTGACGTAGATAGCCTGTGTCTTGGCGATATTGGCCTTGATCTTCCAGGCTATCAACCATTCCATCAGATCATCCAGGTGATCCTGGACTTATCTGACGGCCTGGTCCGGTCTCTTATGCCTTAAACTTCGTTCTCTTAGGTATGAGTCAATCAGCTCAACAATCCACTCCGGGAATCCCATGTCAATCATCTTGTGGATCAGGCCATCGTGCCATACCCTATCGAAAACCCTTTCGACATCGAGTATGACGATGGCCGTTCCGTGTCTCCTGTCCAGCGTCTCTGTTATGTATTCTGTGACACATAACAGTTGATCTTCGGCCGAGTGGTTTTTTCTAAACCCGAACTGTTCGGGCGGAAGGATGCTGTTTTCTTCGAGCACCTTCTCTAATCTCTTTAGAACCACTCTTTCTACGACCTTACTTATTGACGGCAATAAGCTTATCGGCCTGTAGTTTTGGGGAAATTTTTTGTCTTTCCCTGGCTTCGATATCATTCTCACCATTGCGTATTTCCACCTATCGGGGAAATACCGCAGTCTAATGACTGCGTTTGCAATGGCGGCGATGGCGGCAATTCCTTTTCTCGGCAGCTTTTTCAGCATATGATTGGTAACACCATCGCACCCTGGAGCTTTCTTGAGCCGAATCTTCTGGATTATACCCTTGACCTCCTTCGGAGTTGCAAACTCCGGAGGCGGCCTGGGCCCAATCCTCTCGCGGAAGTTCCTTACCGTCCTTTTGACTAACTTCTCGAGGTTTTCGTCATCGTCGTCGTGAGAGTTGATGACACACTCTCTTTCGAGCGCGTCTGCTATGGCTTCGGCCTTTTCTTCATCTGTGTAGACAAGTCCGTTCCTTCCATGGATCATCCTTACATCTGGATCTCTCTTGAGAGCCCTGTAGACTCCCCATAGTGTGCCGTCCGTGTTATCCAACTCGGTCAAGCGGTCAGTCCACCTCTTTTCTGCGAGGTTCTTCAGTGCCTGTCTCAGGACATTGGTAGATCTGGTCAACTCCCTGGCCAGATCCGCCGTCCTATTGGCACGATATCTTCTCTTCAGCGCCCTACGCCTTCTAATCATCCTCCGAATAAACTGAGGAACAGGTCCGTAGGGGTGCTGGGTTTGCCTTTCTTCCGTCCTCGTCGTGCATTCTTCTACTGCATCGACAATGGCCTTTTCCAATCTCTCCACTTCGTTTTCCAACTCTTCCGTTGTACCGATCTTCGGGATTTGGATTTTGGAGTGGAGTTTCTCCGGGAACAAGTCCCAGTTCACCCACCTCCTCACCGTAAACTCCCTTTGTCCGTCACCAGAACCCAATTTTAGAAAAATTGGGTTGTGGTCGGAAGTCCCGTCGTACACGGTCTCAATGTCGATATCCACGGGGATATCCTTGATGACCGCGATGTCCAGTACGTCTGGTAAGCTGCCTGTTGGTTGATACGTGGGCTCTTGGGGAGCAATCACGATTGCTGCCAAAGCCTCCACGAATCTCTCCAGTCTTCTTCCGTTGGGGTTATACAACCTGCTATGCCAACCCGGTGAACGGTTGTGTCTTTCCCGAGTGATTTTTGCAGGTTAGGTTTGGTGCCAAGCAGAGACGACAGGCGTTTTTCAACGCCCCCAGAGAAAATTTTTGCGAAAATTTTTAGCGATTGACTCCTCCCCTTAAGGGCGGAGTAAACCGCAAACCGCAGTTCGGTTGTAAGGTCGACTGTGGGCGCGATCGGTTTTTGAAAAAGAATCGGCCGTGAAAGCGGTAGGCTGACTGCATTTGCAGTTGGTTTCGATCGACAAAAATTTAAAAATTTTCCGATCCGAAAATTTTGTAAAAAGTTGGTACGTTAAATTAGTTGGCAGTTTCTCGGAACTGCCGACCGGTATTTCGTGCCGTTGTGAGATATCGCGATAAACATCGCTGCATTTGCAGGCGATGTTTATGAAAAAAATAAGCGACAGTGGAAGTGCTAGTGCTAGCGCAAAAATGTCTAAGAAAGATAAGCACGATAAGAGGCAAAAGGCTCAATGGTTGGAGCACCAGATTGCCGAACGTGACGCCCTGCTAGACGAACAAAAGGTACAGATTGACGACCTCCAGGCAAAGATAAAGAGCCTGGAGAACATGGTAAATGCCTTGACGGCAAAACTCAACGAGGTCATCAACCGAGGTGGTGGCCGGCACATCCGGCGCCCAAAAAGCCAAGAAGGCAAAAAAGCGGCCTGCAACGTCCACTGATGAACATACGTCGGAAAATGATTTTCCGACTTTAGAAGAAGCCGCAAAAGTCAAGAGACAGCCGGCTAAGAAGACAAAAACTGTGCCAGAAAGGCCAGTTAACGAACAAGACAATAAAAAAGCCCTACCGCCAGTCACCATTGCGTGTCAGGACTGGTCAGGGTTTTCCAAGAGCCTTGGTGATAAAAAGATCAATTACACCAAGGCTAAGATGACAAGGGAGGGAATAAAAGTCACGCCCCAAACTGCAGCAGATCACAGGGCTATGGTGAAGTTCTGTGATCAGAAGAAGGTGAGCTACTTCACCTATAAGCTGCAGGAGGATAAGAAGCACCAGGTGGTGTTAAAAGGAGTGCCAGAAAGCACTCCTGTTGAAGAAATAAAAGAAACCCTGATGAACCAGGGTTTCGACGACGTAGAAGTCGCAAGATTGCGATCTAGAAAAGCGGGCACCAAGGGCCGTGAACTCCCAATGGTCTTGGTGAAAAGCAAGAGTGATAAGGTCTTTGCCATCAAATACCTAGATAGGTTGGTGGTAAAGACGGAAAGAAAAGCCAAGAACGACAGACCGGTACAGTGTTACCGGTGCCAGCGATTCGGGCACGTGCAGAGTAACTGCGGTTACCCTGTAAGATGCGTGAGCTGCGGAGAGGAGCACAGGAGCTCCGACTGTACGCGCTCAAAAGAAGACGAAGCGACCTGTGTAAATTGCGGGGGGAAACACCCCGCATCTTACATGGGATGCAAAAATGCCCCCACCAAGAGTAGGAAGAGGCAGAATAGGCAAGAGCCTACTACGCAAACGCGAAAGGACGCAAAAAATAATCCGACAAGCGGTCGAGCAGTCATTCCGCGCCATACTTGCAGCACAAAATGCCAAGTAGAGGAAGCAAACCGCACACGCTGATGATTAGATCCTGGAATGTCAACGGGATCAGAGGCCAGAAGATAGAAGTAGAACAACTTCTAGCCGATTATGAGCCAGATATTCTTGCGCTGCAAGAAACAAGATGTCCGTCCGGGTACAGGATTAATTTCCTGAACTACCGGACATTCAGATTCGACAGACCGAATCCAGTTGGTGGTGGCGTAGCCATCGTTAAACGAAGTCTAGAATCTGAGCCATTGAGAGATAACGATGGCGAAATCGAAGCTATAGGAGTCAAGGTAGAGATGGCACATGCACCCATTGAGGTGCAGTCCGTCTACCATCCTGGCAGGCCAGATCAGCTGCTAAGAAAAGATATTGAGGAACTCCTACAGGGAAATGTAGGAAAAGTACTCATTGGGGATTTCAACTGCAAGTCACCGGGTTGGCATAGCAGGTTGTATAACCCCAACGGAAGAAGACTGGAGAGATTCGTGGAGGCTTTGGCAGCAATCGTGATTGCTCCCCAAGAGCCCACGTATCAACCAACAGGCAGCTTACCAGACGTACTGGACATCGCGGTCATCAAGGATATCCCCGTGGATATCGACATTGAGACCGTGTACGACGGGACTTCCGACCACAACCCAATTTTTCTAAAATTGGGTTCTGGTGACGGACAAAGGGAGTTTACGGTGAGGAGGTGGGTGAACTGGGACTTGTTCCCGGAGAAACTCCACTCCAAAATCCAAATCCCGAAGATCGGTACAACGGAAGAGTTGGAAAACGAAGTGGAGAGATTGGAAAAGGCCATTGTCGATGCAGTAGAAGAATGCACGACGAGGACGGAAGAAAGGCAAACCCAGCACCCCTACGGACCTGTTCCTCAGTTTATTCGGAGGATGATTAGAAGGCGTAGGGCGCTGAAGAGAAGATATCGTGCCAATAGGACGGCGGATCTGGCCAGGGAGTTGACCAGATCTACCAATGTCCTGAGACAGGCACTGAAGAACCTCGCAGAAAAGAGGTGGACTGACCGCTTGACCGAGTTGGATAACACGGACGGCACACTATGGGGAGTCTACAGGGCTCTCAAGAGAGATCCAGATGTAAGGATGATCCATGGAAGGAACGGACTTGTCTACACAGATGAAGAAAAGGCCGAAGCCATAGCAGACGCGCTCGAAAGAGAGTGTGTCATCAACTCTCACGACGACGATGACGAAAACCTCGAGAAGTTAGTCAAAAGGACGGTAAGGAACTTCCGCGAGAGGATTGGGCCCAGGCCGCCTCCGGAGTTTGCAACTCCGAAGGAGGTCAAGGGTATAATCCAGAAGATTCGGCTCAAGAAAGCTCCAGGGTGCGATGGTGTTACCAATCGTATGCTGAAAAAGCTGCCGAGAAAAGAAATTGCCGCCATCGCCGCCATTGCAAACGCAGTCATTAGACTGCGGTATTTCTCGGATAGGTGGAAATACGCAATGGTGAGAATGATATCGAAGCCAGGGAAAGACAAAAAATTTCCCCAAAACTACAGGCCGATAAGCTTATTGCCGTCAATAAGTAAGGTCGTAGAAAGAGTGGTTCTAAAGAGATTAGAGAAGGTGCTCGAAGAAAACAGCATCCTTCCGCCCGAACAGTTCGGGTTTAGAAAAAACCACTCGGCCGAAGATCAACTGTTATGTGTCACAGAATACATAACAGAGACGCTGGACAGGAGACACGGAACGGCCATCGTCATACTCGATGTCGAAAGGGCTTTCGATAGGGTATGGCACGATGGCCTGATCCACAAGATGATTGACATGGGATTCCCGGAGTGGATTGTTGAGCTGATTGACTCATACCTAAGAGAACGAAGTTTCTCTGTGAAAATGGGCAAAGTCAAATCGGCCAGAAGGTGGATGGAGGCAGGAGTGCCGCAGGGAGCGGTACTAGCGCCCCATCTCTACAACATATACACTAGTGATATTCCGAGGAGGAATAACACTAGAGTAGCCCTGTATGGCGATGAAACGGCCATCATGGCCAGGCACAAGAGACCGGACCAGGCTGTCAGATACGTCCAGGATCACCTGGACGATCTGATGGAATGGTTGATAGCCTGGAAGATCAAGGCCAATATCGCCAAGACACAGGCTATCTACGTCACGCAGAGAAGGAGGAGACCCAGTCACCAGCTGGAAATCGAAGACGAAAGAATGACATGGAAAAATACTGTAAAGTATCTAGGTGTCACCTTCGACAAGAGGATGTCATGGAGGCAACATGCAAAGAACGCATGGCGTAAAGCCGTGGCTGTTGCGAAGATAGCTTACCCGCTAATTTGCAGAACCAGCAAATTAGATGTGAAGCTGAAGATCCTAATGATTAGATCATTAGTGAGAAGCGTCATGATGTATGGATCGATCGCGTGGGGCTACGCGGCAAAATCCTACATCAAGAAACTGGAAAGCTATGAGAATAAGCTAGTGAGACTAGCTCTCGATACCCCCTGGTACATCTCCAATGTGCAGATACACAGAGAGATGATGTGGATTCCCTTTAGGCAGTGCATGCAAGAAAAGGCAGAGAAAGCCTTCCTGAAGATGCGTGACCACCCAAATCAAGAACTGCGAAGGTTAACGGACTATCGTCCAGAAGACTTCGTAGCTTTGGGTGGCAGACGGCACAGAAGACCGAAACTCCAACTTTTGGAGGACTAGGTTGACTGTTGCCCAACGAGGGATCAACATCGAGGGATGGGACACCACGTCCCGGTTTGGGGAAAAAAAGGAAATTGGTGAAATGTGAAGTGAAAGTTTTCTTTTCTCTTACAGGTAAAAGGTAAGACAAATAATTTACGCCGAAACACCTTCAGTGTCATCGGCAAATAAAATAATATCTTAAAACTACACCCCCCTTTGGTACATGTCCCCCGAGGGGAGTGGTGCGAAGCGCTTGGCCCACCCCGTCCGGCGGCCAAGCAGCGGAAACACCAATGGAAGAGAAGATAATGGTTTTGTGAGTAGCGTTACGACTACGGATGGAGGGCGCGAAACGCGAAAAGGAACTGGTGAAGTCTGGGAACCACATATACAATGTTATAATTATATATAAAATAGTGATATGTAAAATATGATATTGTACACTACAACACTACGCTCCAGGCCTTCAGAGCCTGCAGAGTTTTAAAAAACATAGCTGGCAGTGTTTCTTAAAGTACACGTATCATATGCTTGCATTTATCGATGTTTAGGGGTAGTTGATTTTGTTCACATAATTAACTTAACAGAATCCTGTGAAGAACTTAGGCTAAATATTTGCTTTTTTGTTAATCTCAACTAATAGAGTAATTGGTGTATTCCTAATTGTATCAAATACATCTACTATTTCTTGCCGTAGCTCTTCTTTAGTGTTTATTTCGTTACCACAAACTAAATTTATTGCATGTCCCCATATACCAAAGTTTATGGGATTTAAATTTGGAGACCTGGCACGTACTGTCTTACTAATCTCGCATTATAAGCTGGATGATAGTCCTATAAATTCCACATTTGTAATATTTAACGTCACAGTTTCAAAAAATTGTTATGTCTTCTTCAAGAAGCTCTTAGAATGCTAGAGTTTACTGTATTGGGTAATTCAACGGGCTCTAATAGGTAATTCTATATTAGATAATACTATAACACCGGCCCATACACTTATTGAAAATGGATTTTGGTGATATTGGTATTTATTTTATTATTTTGGTATAATTGCTTCGTGTCTTCAAATAATGTGATCTTTTGATGACATGTTCATTGTCCATATTAAAAATGCTGCTGATGGTAAACATAGCTTTGGTGCGTTTTCAAGGCGTTTTTGAAGAAACAATGTTTAGAAGTGGAGTCTTATAATAGGTTCTCCTTCGTACAAGGAATGTTCGTTCTGCAAAATTTTAATATTTGTTTCTCCTTGTCAACTCGTCAGCAGTCGCCTAGCATTGTTATTCTGATCCTTAATATCAGGGATAGTCAAGCTATATGTTCAAAGAAAGTGCTCTCTTCTCACAAAAATGCGTCTGTACGTCTCGGGTTGCTCTTGGAAAACTAGACTTTAAAGTGTCTCCACAGGTATTGTATTCGTCAGATTATTTACTTCAAATGTTTAGGTCAAAACTGAGACAACCATTTATTTTCCAGAGTTGGATTAATCGCATTTTACTGAAGAGTAGGGAAACGTCTAAATGTATTGCATTGCAGGATGACCACATTGAAAAAACATAAATTTTGTGTTTACATAGTTAAGTGGAGAATTTTTCGAACGTTCCTCGTACGTCCTTATTTCACGTTATTTTTTAATTTTCTATTAAATAACCATACTTTTTTATTATATTATATCAAAGTTGGTGGGTTTACTAATAATAATGCATGGTTTAGTAAGTCTACGAGGGTTACTATTTATGTATCCGGAATAATAAATAAAAACAAATATTAATCATTGAATATGGTTTTATTGCATTCTCTGCGATGATCTATACACTTTTGCATACGTTTGAACCAATCTGCATCGCACTTTTTCGATTCCGATTGAGATGTCTCCAAAACATGCATTTTGAACACATCAACTGCTTTTTCTGGCTTCGAAAATCACTAACCACGTAGTTTATTATCCAAGGACGGAAACAAAAAGAAATCATTGGGTGCCAAATCAGGACTGTACGGTGGATGACCCGTCAATTCGATCTTTTGAAAAGTCAAATTTTGAGTGTTCGGTCCGATATGTGAGTGCTCGCGTTGTCATGGTGAAGAATGATATTGCGTTGCTGGTTGTTTTTTCTTTTCTTCAAAGACATCTGACAAACAAATGGTTGTGTACCATTCAGAATTGACTATTCTGCGATTATGTAGTGGCCACATGTATCCCAATAAAACCGGCGACCATTTGCTTCAAAGTGTTTTTTATGTGAACAACTTTTGTTGGGTTTGGTTCATTTTGAGGGACTGCAGTCAACTGCTGTTTATTTTCATTGCATGCAAATTCTTACGAGTTAATTCCATTTTTTGACTGAAATTAAATTTTCCAGTCACTAAACAATACAACAACAAACATACAGTCAACAACTATGTGTAATTGTTGTAAATGTTATATATGTTATAATTGTTGCCAATTCCAGATACATAAATAGCAACCCTCGTAGATGGTATCAAAGGGAAGATAATAGTTGAAAGCATTAGATATAAATTGAGAAAAAAAATGGTATAGTAAAAGCAGCAAGCGGGGCTTAATATGGTTGATGCTATGGTCTAGCAGACAGTCTTTAATGAAATTAAAGATTTTAATAAAATTCTGAGTAAAGTCCATAGTCTACCTCCACATCCTCATCATGCCCTGGGTCCTAGAGGAGGGCGAATCCCCCGCGCCTAAAATTTGGAACCCGTCGGCTATGGTATGGTAATCCCTACAGAAGTAGCAGTCCTACCCCGGAAAACAATTATCGGTCGGTTTCACGCCTTTTCAGTTTTCCAGTACCCCAAAACGGTGTCTTTTGAGGTGAATGTTCAATTTTGGGAAAGGAAAAAGTCACAAGAACTCAAGTTTGGTAAACAAGGGGGTGTGAAGCCACAGTATTATGTTTTATTGACAGTAATTCGGTCGCATTCAAGAATTCAGGACTCGCCATTAATAACACGTATCAAAAAATGAGGATAATTTTCAATATTCAATCATTATCATATCATATCCAATTCGTTAATCAAAATCAGATAGACGGGTTGGGTGAGTTAAATTCAACTCTTCTTCGATCATACTGATCATCAGCGGACGAACAGAACACACAAAATCCTGGATTCGATGGACATTTTCATTACTTCTTATAGTGGGAAGGCCATACTGCGAGGTTTAGCTTCACTCGAGTCTGTTTTATACTACCTGAAAACCCAGTCTCTTGACAAAATACTGTTTTCATAGGCCTATTGAAGTTTTGCAAAACTAGTTAACACTAGCACTGAAGGCGCATCATATGTTGGCATGATCCCATCCCTTCAAAGGGAAATCAACAGTATGTCCCGATTGAACGATACTTCACCAGTCTCATTATTTTATTTCTTAGCATGTCTCGTGAACAGCCTCAGAATGGATTGATTCAATATATTGATCTGGTTAGAGGTGAAGGTTAGAGGTTGGTCTGGTTAGAGGTTGAGGAGATCAAGGGTCACTAACGGGCTGTAAAGAAGAAGAAGAAAGCTAGCAAAGATAATAAAGTGGATACATAAAATATTTATAGTTGAAAAGTGATTACATTGAATAAAATAGTACGAGGTGTGTACATAAAGTAATTAGAGTGGTGGCCGTAGCTTTTGGAGGGGAAACGTCTCAGAAAAATCAGGTTTACGAAAGGGTTCAAATTCATACTGAAGACACATCAGATATTGGTCTGCCTGTCCTTCAAAGGGGAAGCGAATAGTGTTGCCAGATCAAACGCTACGCCACCAGTCGCATTACTTTATTTACACACCTCGTTGTGTTTCGAAAATGTTTTATATCGTCGGTGATACTGCGATACCGCTTAAGTAAAAATTGCAATACCGCGTAACTGCATTTGTCAATACCGCATAACTGATAAAAATACAATGTTACAGGAGCAAGAAAAAACATCATAATAAAAAAACTATTGAAATAATCTCTTTCAAATTAATTATATAAGCACACAATATGATTATTTATCATACAGAAAGCCCGATCTATTAATAAAAATAAATTAACAAAATACAATATTACAAATAAATATTAATAATATTTAAGTGCTATCTAAATATCTTATAAAATAAATATTACCAATATAAAAATAGATTGAAGCAGCGTTAAAATGGGATCTGAGACTATGGTAATAAAAATTCCTTAAATAAAATGCAACATTGTTTGAACATATATCTTTATGTATAAGAAGATATATTTTATTTTGATTATTATTAAGGTTAAGCATTTAATTAACACAAAAATATAAGAAAACAGAACATTAAAATTTTATGTATCAATAACACTTATATTAATTATTATTACTTATTGATATACTTTCGATTTTTTCAACCATTTTAAACACTTAGAGCCGGTTCTACAATGCAAGAATATACCAGTTATAAGCTATACTTTGAATAAAATTTGAAACGCTCGTAATCGCCCGACCGGCCGGCGTTTAAAATTTTATTCTAAGCATAGCTTATACCTGGTATATTTTTGGTTTTTCTTTTATTTGAATAAAGAA
This sequence comes from Cosmopolites sordidus, assembly GCA_031761425.1. NCBI lineage: Eukaryota > Metazoa > Arthropoda > Insecta > Coleoptera > Curculionidae > Cosmopolites > Cosmopolites sordidus. The sequence continues at coordinate 229,510 of JARFXV010000416.1, read as the reverse complement.
ATATTCTCTGTGGCCAAGAAATATTCTCAAATGTCTTTCTTTAAGCAATGCCAAGGCCCTTTTCTTCAGCGTAATTTGTATATATTCTGTAAAGTTGCATTTTTGATGATGACCTACAGTAGTGCAGATTGCAGCAATTTTGGAAGCGTTGCTAAAAATTACTTGATACTTTCGTTCTTTGTGCATCATTAATTTTAAGCTCAGCATCTCTACTTATTATTTCATTTTGAACAGCAGGGTTATTTGTATTGTGCCTTTGTAACCAATATTATATTATTCCAAGCGTATTTAAAAACATTTTTGACAGATTCTATTCTTAACATTACCAATTTTTAGAAAAAAATGTTTATTTTCACATCTTCTTGATATTTTTGTGTTCTATTTTTAGCACGTACATCAATAAGATATATCATGAACACTTTCTTTTTCTCTTCATGTCAATTTCGAAAATGTATGAAATATCTATTGTCTAATTTTATTGATAAACGCTGAGCACGTAAATATTGTACTTTTTTGACACAATTTAGAATCGCACACTGGACCCAATTTTCTCTCTGCTTTTTGAGAATCTTGAATAGATTCTTTTGTTTTTCTAAAACCTGTATATTTTTGACCCATCATCCTTTGCTTTTTATTACTTTCACGCTTCCAAAGCCTCATATCAGCCTTATGTTTTCTCTTACTATTGCCATTATTTAAAGTAGGATCGTTGTGCATGTCTCTTTCACGAAACCATGTATTTTTGGTTGTTTCTGGAAGTTTTACGAAATTCACTGGAAAATAAATAAGTTATTAGTTAAAGAAATGAGTTATTCAACTACAAAAAAAAGTATAAGACTTACAGGCTGTATTTGAAGAAACGTTTGGGATTAAATTTATTGGATTGGTCGGAGATTGCACGCCACCAAAAATATCTTGCATTCCAACATTTTTATTCGTTCGATTTGTATTATTAATTATTTCATGATCCGTTTTGTAATATAATTACCTAAAGATCTTTTAATATTAATGATATTAAAATGTTGACGATAGTTATAGAAATATAGTATCATGCTTGAATTAATAGGTTACTAAGATAAATAATTATCAAAAAAATTGTTAAAATTAAATTTGTTACTATAGTTAATTTTAAAAATTTTGAATAAATAATCTAATATAGTTACTTTAGAACATTTATATTAGAAATTATTTTTTAGTTATTTCTGTTATTAGTATTTTCTGATTCAATTCTAATATCACTGATTAAATATAGAAAAAAAATACATAATTTGAGTATCCAATCTAATTTTTGCTATTTTTATAACCGACGATATATGTATGGGCTTGTCAATACCGTCCCCCATATTGTAGAGAATAACCTAATTTTTGGTATAAAATTAGTTATATTTATTTTTTTATTAATACAAAAATATATATGATTTGGGATTACATTCATACATTAATCAATGTATTAGTGAAACTTGCTACTTTAATATTTCAAAATGTATCCGGAAAATGTAAATTTTCTCGGATTATCGAACGTCTTTGGGCTTAACGTAATTCCGTGCTGCATAGATTTTAGACGATGACCAGGAAACAAAGTTTAATTCGGATTTAGCTCGAAAGCGTTTACTATCATACCGACACACTAGGATTAAGTTAATAATATTCTATCTGAATTGGTGCATGACTAATTTTCCAGATGAAAACGCAGATTTCTAATATACCTGGGGGTTGATTTTGCCTGCAATAATTAGTTGAAGTTAATTAGTTGGGTATTTGTTGATTCGTAGACAAGTTTAGAATATTCAAATCTGAAAAATCAAAATTGGCAGTTTTTATTATGATTATTTTGGCAGTTTTTAGTTATGATTAGATACCGGACTTAGTTAAAAAAGATAAGTGAATAAATCGCTTCAAGCAATGTCGTACCCCATCACTTCAATTTACAGTGAAGACCAAAAATATACACACAAACCTATTTAATCCTATTAAAAAATTATAAATTTATACCTATAAAAATACCCAAAAAAACCGATATACACCTAAAAAACCTTTAAAAAATCATTGTAACAGTTCTAACTTTTGAACATTTGTGTTGGCGAAAATATCCTAATTCTTAATTTATCGTTTATTCAAGCAATTTCAATAAATTCCAACATTCGGGCAGGGGAGACCGGGGATGGTTGACCAAATTTCAGTTAAGATGCTTGTATTCTTATTGTCTTAGTAAATACTATTATTGTAAGAACCAATAGCTCTGACAGATACACTATTAAGCTTTGGATAAGCTCGCAAGTAATTATGATATAGCGTGTAAGCTTGATTTTGTAGAACACGAAAAACGTGTCAACCTACCCCATGCTTGGGGTTGGTTGACTTTTCAGTAGGAGTAAGTTGACCTATGGAGTAATTAGTATAAAATGTAGGGATAAATGTGGGTAGTATAAAGTATAGGGATAAATATGGGTAGTATAAAATCTAGGGGTAAATATAAATATTTACAATTATCATTTTTTTTATTGAAATAAAATTGTCAATACTGACAATTTAAATAAACATAATAAACTTCAAATTAGTATAAAAATCAGACATTTAAACATTTGATAAACTAAATACTTAAAATATAATACTTTTAGTATTAAGTATCTGAAACAAAACTAGAAAACTTCTTATTAACTTTAATCATTTGGTAACAAACAGTCTTAATTAATATAATTAATCTTCTTATTTTCTTATTAACTTTAATCATTGAGTGACAAATAGTCTAAACTTATATAATTATATGTTTTTTAAGGAACAGATCATTTTATGATCTGTTCTTTAAATCAGACTGTCTAATCAGGGATCAGACTATAAAATCAGTCTTCTAAATCAGAGGTGCAATTTTTGCATTCATAGAACAATAGATTGCCCTTTGCACATTTTGCGTGGGCCTATAACTTACTTGTAGTGCATTGAATCCATTCATCTACAGGAATACTCAAACTATAGGATTCAGTGCACTCTAAACAAAATGTACCATCTTCATCACTTTCGTTTTCTTCGTCATTAATCCTCTTATGCATCTTATGAAGAGCTTTTTTTCTTTTCCTTTAGCCTTACCCTTGCTAGCCCCTTTAAATTTTCCTTCAGTCGTCTTTGTTTTTTTTGTTTTCTTGTTTAGCGTCTTACGAGATTGGTGTTATATTTTGAGTTCCGTAAGATTTTCTTTTTCAGGTGTGTAGATAGTGCTTTTTCGTTTTCGAGTTTTTTTTTTTAATTTTCAAACTTATTGTTCAACAAAAAGTATTGTTTTTGGGGAAAAATCGATTTAACACAATACATTTTTTTTAAAGTGATGGAAGGAGGTTTGAAGTGGCGATTTTCATTCTTTTCGGTTGACAATACCTGATACAACCACATAAATTCAACCACTAGCAACTTGAGTGATAATTCTTCTTAAATCGAGTTCAGTTTGCCTTGTGAAAGTCAATAAATATAGAAAAAAATGGATTGTGGTTATCTCCACTGATGGAAATTCATCACAAAAATGTAACGAAAGACTTTTTTTATCTAATTTAAATTTTATTGATTTATATTAAAGGGCGTAAGGGCCAAATGCAAGAGGTTGAAGCCAGCCTAAATGTCAACCTCACTTGCTGCAGTGGTGGTATGCTCCCAGTGCAGTCTGCTGGATAATAAACGAGGCTTTGGCGACTGGGTCCCGGCGGTATAACCGTTTCATCAAGTATTAAGGAAACGTAATATTTAGACCTGAGGAAGGTAATAGGAATCCACCTCAGTATTATTTCATGAACACAAATGGTAGATTCTCTCGGAGTTAAAAATTTCGGAGGTAAAATAAATTCCCCTGTCAGATCTCGGGAGCAATAAATGCTGGAATGCAATAAATATTGCTACATGGAACGCCCGTGAACTACTCGACGATGCCAAAACTCATAGTAGGGGAAATAGAACTTGATACGGGACGATACTCATTGGCTTATCTGCGACTCACTGTAGAGGGTCTAGTCACTTTACAACTCAAAATGGTAGCACAATATTTTTTTCAGGTCACGACAATTTGAGCCGAAACGATGATTTGAGCTGAAAAGCAGACAGGAAAAACTGTAGTTTTTCTAGTATTGTTATATACCGCTAAAACATGGACCATTAAAAAACCAGACCCCAAGCGCATTGATTCTTTAAGTTTTGGTACTGAGGCGGGTCCTTCAAATTCCGTGAACTGCCAGACGAACAAACGCATTTGTTATTCAAGAAATTAATCAATCCATAATGCTATCTCAAATTATTTATGAACGAATACTAAGATACTTTGTCCACATTGAACGCAGAGATGGCAACAACCTGGAATGACTGGTAGTACAAGGACGGATGGATAGTTCTAGATCACGCGCATTCCTGAAAACAGATGAACAAACCAAATCAAAGATCCAACTGGCACATTTCTCCAATATGCAACCAAGGAAGCCAGAAATAGAGAACGCTGGCGAAAAGTAGTCCAAATAGTACGTGAATGGCATGAATTTCCATAGGTCACGACTCTTCTGTAAAGACTCTAAGAATAAGAACTAAGAAGAATAAGAAGATTATTTATATTTGAAGCGTTTCGTTAACACTGTGCAAACAAATAAACATTTTCAATGTTAAAGTCAAAACGTTAAACGTTTACATAAAAAATATTTTTTTTTTTGGGTAAGTCACTCAGAAACTCCTTATTGCCTGTAAAAATTCAATAAAGGCGATTTGTTCAGGTCTAGTTGATTATTGAAAAGACTTTTTGCTTCTTTTAATCGGTTAATATCACAATTTTCAAGATATTTCAGTTTTTTGCCTTTATTCTGAATGTGTAAAATATTGAAATAACTAGTAAAACAATGATGTCATTCAAAAAGTCTGTGGCATAATTGGAGTTGTGTTTCTGATTTAGAAAATTTCTTTCATTGTTCTTTTCTTGAAGAATTTACCTGTGTCCTTTATATGCTTTTGAACATGACCCACAATATGACTAATATACCCGAGAGACATTTTTTTGTTTACTTTTGTTTTGCAACTATTGACTAATTTTTCTAAATTATTGTTTGTCTTAAAAACTACTTTAACATTGTTTTAATATAAGAATTTTTCAATATTTTCTGATGATTTACCATTAGTTAAGTTATTTAAATGATTTGTCTTTTTTGTTCTTTTGTTGATATGTTTTATAGATAATATTTTTGTAGAGTTTTTTTTAAAGGGTTATTTATTTATTTTTCAGAATAATCATTATTTAACACAATTTGTTTTAATTCTGTTTAATTTCTTAGAAAAAGTTATACCTGATAAATGAATATTTATCTGGTATTACTTTGAGTTATTTTGAACCACCATCTTTGTTGAATGTGTGCGTGATGCATTGAAAATACCCGGCTTTGATTACGAAACCATCTTAGTTGGGGGTTCCTTGCCCGCTTTTTTTGGTAGGAAAACGCTGCCAGTGGATCGACAATGGCTGAATGATGATGATGATATATCTATATATAGTGTGGGAACAAGTTGTGGGAACCGAATTGCCGCAAAACCGTATTGTGGGAACGATTGAGGCAAAGCCCGAAATTATTTTATATATCGGAGTTTGTCTGGAGTATAATACGGCAATCTTAGGTTTGTCGAATGTGTGTTAGGCAAAGTTCAAAATATTCTTGTAGTGAAATATGTATTTATTAGAACACGAATCAAAAAACATTCGAATATTGAAGAAAAAGTACATAATATTCATAATAATACAAAATACACCATAATATATGCGTAGTCTACAACACAAATTATTTATAGCACATGATGTAGAATGGTGGCATTTTGAATTACAAAGTAAGTTTCCTCTCTTACATCTACATGAGTTAGTTGTACATTTTTAGTACAATTGCATTTTAAAAACCCCTGACCTCCAAACACAGAGTTCCGACTGCTAACCTCTCGAAGCGATAATTCCTTGTTTGGAACAATTTGATTTATTGAACACAGAGAACTAATCGTCCCTGGTCTAGTGCCTATTTGATAAAAACCGTCGTCTGTCTTTTTCATCGCAACGCCAACTACATTACGAGCATCTGCTTTGCTTCTGTCTAAATTTGGAACTGGCACTGTAACTGATTCTCCGACTTGGATTTCCAGGAATTTTGTTTCTGATAATTGTTTAATTTTTTCTGCTTGGAACTCCAACCCGCTATAAGCAATATCCTCATTCGTTATCTTTTAAGCATAACGCAGACACAAAACTCTTGATCCATAACCTTCTTCCACATTGCTAGTGCTTTGAGCACAAGTGACGTGAACACTCTCGTCACAGTTTCTGCACTTATGTGCACCCGATGTTTCCATTTCGCAAATAATGCATATTGACGTTGCAGATCTCAAATCGACTAAAGAGTCGGTTGCGTTGGAGATTTCAGTATCCCCTGTCTCCAAGCTAAATGAATTTTCACGTCCGTCAGTACCCACTGTAACAAGTGCTTCTTTCAGGTCTTCTTCAGTTTTCAATACCGTTTTAATCGAGTCCGGTAAAGACTGAATTCCAATATGAGCTTTTCTTCCTAAAAATTAACAACAAACGGTGCAGCTGCGTCTTTTTAAACATTAAAATATGCTTACCGAACATTGCCTCAAAAGGAGTTTGTCGTATCCCGCTGTGATATGCATTGTTTTTTTGCAACTGGCAGAAACGTAGGCCCTCACTCCAGCGTTTGGTTTTATTATCTTTCATCCAAGAGAATAATATATTTTGAACATCCTGATTTGACCGCTCAACACTTCCTTGACTTTGGGACTGCCTCGGTTTACCATGGACAATAGAGGTCTGTGACCATAATATTTTTAACTCTTCAACAACACGATTTGCAAATTCACGTCCATTATCAGAGTGTAGCACTGATGGGGTTCCCAAAATACAAAAAATATCTATTAAAGTGTATGCTACCTCTTCTGGTGTTTTTATCTTTAGCGGTCGTAGAATAAGGTATTTTGAGAGATGGTCTTGATAGTTGAGGATGTATTTGAAGTCCCCATCATGACAGATCTGCATATCGATAAGGTCGACTTGTCCTCGCGAATTCACTTCTCTAAATAGTAGAGGTTTTACGGTTATTCCCATTTTCAGATGTTTCTTTTTCTTGTGAGAAGCCTCACAAGGTTCTAAATAAAATACTATACTTTCTCGAGTCACATTTGCATATTTCTCACCTAATGCTTTAATCATAATGTCCCTTCCGGCATGCCCACATCCTTTGTGTACTCTGTGTATTATTCCAAACAATTCTTCGTTTGAAACAAAGTAGCTTACATCAGTCGCTTCCTCAGTCAATGGAGTAATTAACTTCTTAACATCCCCAACTCGAAGTACATCGTAGCACCTAAGACGTCTATATTGTAGTGTTGATTTATGGGTAGCCTTTTTAGCATTTTCCACTTCTATAATTATTTCTCCATATCGCTCCTGTAATTCAATATAAAATGAATTAATTTCTTTCTTAACGCCTGCTAGTTTTTCCATAAATTTAATTCTCATTTCACCATCACTCACAGTTTCATTAGTTAGACCGATGACTTCACTTTCACTCATTTTCTTACAAAATTCACTTGCAATCAATAATTCGCGCAAAACTAATACAAGCTAGACAGCCAGACTAATACTGGTTACTTGTTAACGTAAACAGCATAAATGCGCCTGCATCGTTTTTATAACAAATCATAACTCGTACGGACGAATCAGAACAATGGCTTTGAATTGTTTCGGACTTTACCTGCTACACATTTGACAAACCTAAAATTGCCATACTACACAGTAGGCAAGCTCCGATATATAAAGTAATTTCGGGCTTTGCCTAAATCGTTCCCGCAATACGCGATTTACCTAGGCAAACTTAAGTTAGACGGCACAACGAACTTTGCCGGTAATATATATATATATATATATATATATATATATATATATATATATATATATATATATATATATATATATATATATATATATATATATAGCTTGCCTACTGTGTAGTATGGCAATTTTAGGTTTGTCAAATGTGTAGCAGGCAAAGTCCGAAACAATTCCAAGCCATTGTTCTGATTCGTCCGTACGAGTTATGATTTGTTATAAAAACGATGCAGGCGCATTTATGCTGTTTACGTTAACAAGTAACCAGTATTAGTCTGGCTGTCTAGCTTGTATTAGTTTTGCGCGAATTATTGATTGCAAGTGAATTTTGTAAGAAAATGAGTGAAAGTGAAGTCATCGGTCTAACTAATGAAACTGTGAGTGATGGTGAAATGAGAATTAAATTTATGGAAAAACTAGCAGGAGTTAAGAAAGAAATTAATACATTTTATATTGAATTACAGGAGCGATATGGAGAAATAATTATAGAAGTGGAAAATGCTAAAAAGGCTACCCATAAATCAACACTACAATATAGACGTCTTAGGTGCTACGATGTACTTCGAGTTGGGGATGTTAAGAAGTTAATTACTCCATTGACTGAGGAAGCGACTGATGTAAGCTACTTTGTTTCAAACGAAGAATTGTTTGGAATAATACACAGAGTACACAAAGGATGTGGGCATGCCGGAAGGGACATTATGATTAAAGCATTAGGTGAGAAATATGCAAATGTGACTCGAGAAAGTATAGTATTTTATTTAGAACCTTGTGAGGCTTGTCACAAGAAAAAGAAACATCTGAAAATGGGAATAACCGTAAAACCTCTACTATTTAGAGAAGTGAATTCACGAGGACAAGTCGACCTTATCGATATGCAGACCTATCATGATGGGGACTTCAAATACATCCTCAATTATCAAGACCATCTCTCAAAATACCTTATTCTACGACCGCTAAAGATAAAAACAGCAGAAGAGGTAGCATACACTTTAATAGATATTTTTTGTATTTTGGGAACCCCATCAGTGCTACAATCTGATAATGGACGTGAATTTGCAAATCGTGTTGTTGAAGAGTTAAAAATATTATGGTCACAGACCTCTATTGTTCATGGTAAACCGAGGCACTCCCAAAGTCAAGGAAGTGTTGAGCGGTTTAATTAGGATGTTCAAAATATATTATTCTCTTGGATGAAAGATAATAAAACCAAACGCTGGAGTGAGGGCCTACGTTTCTGCCAGTTGCAAAAAAACAATGCATATCACAGCGGGATACGACAAACTCCTTTTGAGGCAATGTTCGGTAAGCATATTTTAATGTTTAAAAAGACGCAGCTGTACCGTTTGTTGTTAATTTTTAGGAAGAAAAGCTCATATTGGAATTCAGTCTTTACCGGACTCGATTAAAACGGTATTGAAAACTGAAGAAGACCTGAAAGAAGCACTTGTTACAGTGGGTACTGACGGACGTGAAAATTCATTTAGCTTGGAGACCGGGGATACTGAAATCTCCAACGCAACCGACTCTTTAGTCGATTTGAGATCTGCAACGTCAATATGCATTATTTGCGAAATGGAAACATCGGGTGCACATAAGTGCAGAAACTGTGACGAGAGTGTTCACGTCACTTGTGCTCAAAGCACTAGCAATGTGGAAGAAGGTTATGGATCAAGAGTTTTGTGTCTGCGTTATGCTTAAAAGATAACGAATGAGGATATTGCTTATAGTGGGTTGGAGTTCCAAGCAGAAAAAATTAAACAATTATCAGAAACAAAATTCCTGGAAATCCAAGTCGGAGAATCAGTTACAGTGCCAGTTCCAAATTTAGACAGAAGCAAAGCAGATGCTCGTAATGTAGTTGGCGTTGCGATGAAAAAGACAGACGACGGTTTTTATCAAATAGGCACTAGACCAGGGACGATTAGTTCTCTGTGTTCAATAAATCAAATTGTTCCAAACAAGGAATTATCGCTTCGAGAGGTTAGCAGTCGGAACTCTGTGTTTGGAGGTCAGGGGTTTTTAAAATGCAATTGTACTAAAAATGTACAACTAACTCATGTAGATGTAAGAGAGGAAACTTACTTTGTAATTCAAAATGCCACCATTCTACATCATGTGCTATAAATAATTTGTGTTGTAGACTACGCATATATTATGGTATATTTTGTATTATTATGAATATTATGTACTTTTTCTTCAATATTCGAATGTTTTTTGATTCGTGTTCTAATAAATACATATTTCACTACAAGAATATTTTGAACATTGCCTAACACACATTCGACAAACCTAAGATTGCCGTATTATACTCCAGACAAACTCCGATATATAAAATAATTTCGGGCTTTGCCTCAATCGTTCCCACAATGCGGTTTTGTGGCAATGCGGTTCCCACAACTTGGGTTTGACGGCACAACAACAAATATATATATATATATATATATATATATATATATATATATATATATATATATATATATATATATATATATTCTTGCTTTCTAAAGCTCCAACCCTTCGTCCACGTCGCAGGAAGCGGACAACGGAAAACCGAACGTTTATTTCGGAAACAGACGGCTAAAATGGCTCTGGCAAAAAAACCCAGGTCGTGTCTGCAGTGGCAACCACCGGCAACCTGGTCGGCGTCTGTTCACCCAGAGGGTGCGGTTGTACACCACGCTCCAGGAACTAAGAATCCCTGGTTCTAAACTCCCAGTGGAAACACTGGATCCATAAGCTTATAAGCAATCATGACTCGTGCAAGTAATAACAATAATACCCCAGGTGGTAACCAATCCACCCGTCGACAGACGGCAACCGGGTGCTCGGATTCTGGGGAACCTGGACTTTCACGATTTCAAAAAAAGTCGGAGTATTCCGGCAAATTTCCACATAAAACTTCTACGTACATTGGCACCTTCAACATCAACACGCTAATCCAACCAGGAAAACTTCACAACCTAACTTTAGAACTTAACAGCATCACAGATGAGGACATGGTAAACTACGGGAACTATCGCATATTCAAAAGCAGGACAGACAAACGAGTCGCCAGGGGTGCTCCGCTTCTGGACATGACCTTTGCGGTAACACAAAGGGATAGTTAACTCTATTACGGAAATTACCCCCATAAACAATAGACTGATGACAATGCGCATACAGTGCGCCAATAAAAAATACACCATGATCAACCTTATTCAAATTTACTGGGCTACTTCAACGCACAAATCGGTAGGGAAAAATACATCAGAAAACCGTAGGCAAATTCGCCGGTCACAAATTCACCAACAAGAACGGCATAAGACTCATCGAACTAGGCCAACAGAATAACCTGAAGATCATGTCAGCATCCCTCAGAAAATCTCCACGAAAACAGAAGACATGGAGATCGCCTATACAACAGATTGGCGAATTCCAGATAGACCACGTTGCGATCTCATACCCACAACAAAGAGAGATCCATGATGTTCAAGTCCGCAGGGGCGCAAACATCGACACAGACCACTACTTAATACGAATCAAAGTAAAATTCACCCCAAGGAGAATTCATCAGAAGAAGGCACACCTACAGAAATTCCACACGAAAAGGATCAAGGAATCCAACATAACAGAGGAATGGGAAAAGGAACAGGCATCTTATACTCAAACGAGTATTTCAGGAGTACAACAGTAAAACATCCCCAGAAAGCCAACAGCTTTTTAACGAGACTAGAAAACAGACCGCCAAAGTTATTAGACAAACTAAGAGGAAGTACATGAAGGAAAAACTAGACTCTATAGAGGAGAATTTTCGAAATTATAACACGGGATACTTTTATAGGACTTTCGCAAGAGAAATCCCTGGGTACACACCACAAAATCTTTGCTTTAGAAAGCGGAATGAGAGATTAGCGCAAAACAACCAGGAGAATTGTCAGGAGCTGGCACACTATTTCTCTGATCTCCTCAATTGCCTCGAACGCGACACAAGATTTCCGAAGGAAAATTGTATCTATACCCACTCAGAATCACCACCACCAACAAAGGAAGAGATTCACAGGCACATACAAAAACTGAAGAATAACAGGACATCCGTTGAAGATGGTATCACCGCGGAACTCTTGAAAAACCTCGGACCAAACTCACTGCGGGAACTCACGCAAATTATCACGAACATCTGGCAAACAGAAAAATTACCAGATGAAAATGTGCTCTTATACACCCGCTGCACAAGAAAGGAGACAGAACAGATGTGAACAACTACAGAGGAATCTCCTTATTACAAGTCACTTACAAAATCTTCTCAGCATGCCTTCTCCAGAGAACACCGGAACAACTAGAACACAAAATTGGGGAGTACCAGGCAGGCTTTTGGCCCTGGTTGTTCATGCACTGAACAAATCTTTAACTTAAAAACTATATTGAAAAAGAAACGTCCCAATCATCTGCACGTTCGATGACTTTTTTGAGAAATTTCCGAACCCTTCCTAATTAAAACCGGAGTACGCCAAGGAGATGGGTTATCCCCACTCCTCTTCAACCTGGTCCTGGACAAAGTCATAAGGGAATGGGAAAAGGAACTAAAATATCAAGGACACTGGAAACCAATACGACTCGGACGAACCAATAAAACCATAGAAATATCATGTCTAGCCTTAGCAGACGATCTAGCCATACTCGCAGATAATGAAAAAAGAGCAACCAAACAAATCGAAGTCCTCAATGAATATGCAGAGAAAGTTGGTCTACAAATATCCTTTCAAAAAACCGAATTCTTCGGCTCAAAATTAAATGTCTAAAATTTGAACACTAAATACGGCAAAATAAATAGGGTCACTCACTTCAAATACCTGAGCGAGATCCTCGAACCCATGGGAAGAGAGAAGATAGCACAGAAGATTCGATTACAGAAGATGAAGAGGGTATACAGCAAGAGACACAATATCTACAATAAGAAATGCCTATCCACACACGCAAAAATAAGACACTTCAACACAGTAGTCAAACCAGAGGTACTATACGCCAGCGAGACACTTACATTTTATACAAAAAGCGGCATAGAAAACATACTAAAAGAAGAACGCAAAATTATGAGGAAAATTCTCGGCCCAAAACTGACAGAGGAAGGATACAGACTACATCCTAGAAAGACCACAGAGAGAATGTCCAACGTAGCGGCGGATATAAGAAAAAAAAGGTTGAAATTCTATGGACATATCAGTAGACTCCCACTGACAAGACTCACCAACAGAATTCTTACGTACATACAAGGAGTCAAGTCAACAGTACCATGGATCGCACAAGTCAGAGCTGATCTGGGAAAAGCACAAATGGGTCCGACAGAGATTGAGGATAGAAGAACGTACAGACACAAAATACATATGTGGAACCTTGCATCAGAGAGCGAAGTTTCGAGGAGATCAGGAATAAAGTGGACGGAGGAGAGGAAGAGAATCCACGGTGAAAGGTTGAGAGAGGTGTGGAGGATCAGAAAGAACACTCGAAAATGAATCAGTATGCTTTGCGTAATCCAACCGTGTTTATACGCACCTAATAATAATCACCAGAGAGTAAGATTACCGCAAATGTGTATTGTCACACATTTCGTAGCCTGTGGAGAGCTATTCAGAATAAAAGAAGAATTGTTTTAATTCATGACAATGCAAGACCGTATCCTGCTGCGGTAACGCCTCAACTCAGTTTCATTGGGAAGTGGTCGATCACTCGGTGTATAGCCTAGATCTCGCCCTGAGTAACTTTTACCTTTTTCGGCAGTTGAAGAAAGATTTGGAAGAACAGCGCTTCAGCACCAACGAAGAGCTTTAAGACGCCGTGAAAGCCTGTTTCAATACGCTGGTGGCAACCTTTTATGAAGAGGGTATTGGAAAGCTCGTCCACCGGATAGCTCGATTGACTACATATCTAATATCTATATTATACTCATACATCGTTATATATTATTTGAGTTTGGTTTTGATGAAATGTCATACTCAATGTACAACTATGATATTAATTTTAATATTTCGATCATTTTTTTCTGGCGAACCTGTTCGATGTCTCCCAAAAACGCAAACTCTGTATCGTTGGCCAATATTTTGCCAGAATAATTACCTAAAATCCATGTTCAGATTCATTCTAGAGTAGCGGCGGATCGTGGGTTTTTAAAGTGGAAGGGCGTAGAAGAAAATAGTGCTGCTGAAGATTTTTTCTGCTATTTTTGCACTCTTTTTGAACTCAATGACTTGTGAACTTGACTCAAATACAATTATTAATTTAACTTTCTCCTCCAAACTTAAATTAGTTATTAACTGCTTTAAATCACACCTTCATGTTTTAATGAAAAGTTGATTATTTTTATTTAAAAAGTACTACTCAGTGTGTACACACGTAGCAAATCCCAAATCAAAACAAGTATTCGCGAGGCGAAGGAAATACATGAGACATATCAAACGCTCCGTACCTGTCAAATCAGCGCTTAAAACTAATTACCGATACGCTCGGTCGAAGGGAATCTACGTCCAAATCGCATGTTTTAGAAAGTAGTTAAACCCCTGAATTCTGGCAACCAACAAAACATGTAAGGCCAACGACGAGATGAGATGGCGGTGGTGTACGGTCGCTGGAGGTGAACGTCTGACCAATGGTATAAAAATTGTGGCGAGAGGATGGAATTTTTATCCGCATTGTTTGGTGTGATTTTAATTTTTAATAATATCTTAAAATGAGTTAAAGGAAAGAAACTGAGCAGAAATAAAATATGGCGTTTTGCTTCACGAGCCGCCACTGTTCTAGAGTCAAAGAAAAATAAAACAAACTCGTTTTAATGATAATCGTTTAACCATAATCGAATTTGAATCATGTTTAGTACTTTACAAAATTAATGACTGACTAATCTCGTGACAAGTGGTATAAAGTTCCATTGGAGCGATAAAAAGTTATATTCTTAATTTATTATTTTTTCTCAATGTTATGTTGTGTACGGTGATAATATATAGACCGAATTTCTAAATAAATATTAATTAGCGAAATTTCGTGCTAACTAGATATGTTCAATATATAAGATTAGGTAAATAGAACTAACTTGCTTTATTTGAAAATTATATTAAAACGTTAGTAGACATAAACCAATTATCAAATTTCTAGGAGTATATGAGTCACTAAAAGTCTCCATTCACAAGAAATGTTATAGAATTAATAGTTTGTATGAGGAATGGATGGATGAATGTTTAAGAAAGCCTTTTCTTGTCTAATTTCCCATTTATTATATTTATATTCCATGCGTTTCGCGTTTTGCTAACGCTGTAGCTTTTTCAGAATCAATGCTCACAAATAAATATCATCATTATCATCTGCAGCTCGTTTCGATCCACTGAAGGAAAAAGCTCTCTTCAGCACGCTTCCAACTTGCGCGGCTCTGAGCTTTCATCTGCCATTTGGGTCCAATATATCTAATGATGCCATCGGTCCATCATGTTTTTGGTCTTCGTTGTAGGCGCTTGTAAAAAGCGGAATCCATTCCAGGATTGCCCTGGTCCACCTGTCGTCACATTGCCGCGCTATTCCAATTCATTCGCATCATTAAAATTTCAATTATTTCGTTAAGTTTTCTTGATACAACTATATTTTCAGTTGTTCTGTTTGATGTCTTCCAAAAAATGAAACTATAGACTCATAAACTAAAGCCCATGTTCGGATTCATATAAGCGTAAATAAATTATTTTAAATAAATGCTTTTTAATGATAATTTTTTGGTCATAATCAAATTTGAAGCGTGTTTAGCGTTTTACAAAATTAATTACTCCTTTTTCTCTACCTGTAATGACTTCTTTTTATGTTTTGATCTAGTACACTAAATAAAAGATCTATATCGTTTTAAAACGCATAAGTCTCACATTTTAAGAGATTTCCTTTGGTTTTGCTACTTTGATGCTAGAGTAGATCATTTTAAAGGCAAAACAATTTGACGCTTTCTCGGCAAATATCAAAAAACCGGATTTCCTGTGATTCATTCTTCGTAAAGGCGCCACACTAATGGAAATGGAACTATTACAGCTTGTAGTATAAAGGATATCTGTCTTCGTAAATTCTAGCACGCGCACAAGTTACAGTTGGAAACAAAACATCTTTAAAGTTTACTTCTGCCTTTCTTTAATGTACTTTCCTTATGGGAGGAAAAAAATAAAGCAGAAAATTACGGAATTTCTATATTCATATGAAGTTGATGCAAGATCGTAATTTTATCGATCTTAAATTTAATCAACGATTTTTTACATTACATTTTACATGTTTTAACTAGAAGTTTCCTTAAAGAATGTTACATTTTGGATATGCAACCATTTTCGCAGAAAGCAGGTCAAAACTTTCCAGGATAGGTAAGAAATTTTCTTAATAATTGGCAATGTAGCCAATTGTTTCGATTTTCGCGTTTATTTCGATCGAAAGAATTCAGTTTTTGTTGCATTGGCCCCTTTACGTTTTATTTTAAAACAAAATGTAATATTTAATGGCCATTTATTTTATACGTTTCAGTAAAAATTTGGTTTTTTGTATTACAAAAAAAAACAAAAACTTACTTGTTATTGTCGTTTAATGACAAAATTGGAATTACAAGTTACAAAACACTTCCATGCGCAACTTATTTGCATTTATGTTTTCTTGAAAACGGAAATCACCTGGATGCTTTCTTATTTGAGGTCTAATAACTATGCCTTCTTTTAGTTTTGTATCACTTAATTGAGAAAATATTTTTTAGGTACTTGAAACCATTACCTTCTTTGTACATGGTTTTGACAAAGTTTTTCATTAGTCCAAGCTTAATATGGAGAGGCGGAAGAAGCAGCTTTTTGGGGTTAACGAGGGGGGCATATTTTATGTTTGAAGTAGTAGGTTTAAAACAAGTTCTATGAGGCCAATCTTTCTTACTGTAATGTTTTTTGTTACCCAACTGATCCATAGCTACAAAAAACAGCAAGACTTTGTAAAACCCCCCTTGAAGTCCTTGCAATAAACCTATCACTTTTAAATCCTCATCAATATCCCATTGATACTGTTCATGGTTGCTAAATTGTCATAAGTTTCTTTCATTGTCACTGAATGGACCAAAGGAATAGATGGATTTTTGTTTCCATTATGAAGCAAGACTGCTTTTAGGCTGTATTTCGATAAATCTATGAAAATATGCTACTCGGAAGATACATGTTCCATATTAAGCTTATTCATTAAACCATCAATATTACAACTGACACATAGCGATCCTTCCACTTAAAGTGAAACACTATCATTTTTATCTAACAGGTTCCACTGTTGAAGTCTGGAATCAAGAAGTTCAGATTTTTGTTTTGACAACCCCAGGTTAAGTACCAAATCATTTAATTCATTAAATTTATCAGTTATATTTTCAGTATCATTTAGTATCAGTATTATATTTATCAGTTATTAAGTGAGGTTCACTGATAGTTGTTAGAAATATTGGATCACAACTGGTGTTCTCAGGAAGTTGTAGATCAGATCCTGATGAAGAATTAGAATCACCAGGAAATATGTTATCCAAGTTTAAAGGCGCAATTGGTAGTGGTAGTTCCTGGCTCTGAGGAACTGGCCTAAGTGCAGAAGGCAAATTTGGATACTGAATTTTGTCCCTTTGTTTTTTTGAAATCCTTTCTGTTTTAGTGATACAAAAGTAACAATTACTTACATGGCCCGTAGGTTCTCTCCACACCACAGTAATAGCAAGCGGCATAGATTTTTTCTTGCGATGCATTTACTGCACTAAATTTACGTAACAACTCACACAACAAACATGAGGAGCTCAACCTTGTAGCTTGATACTTAAAATATTAAAGATAGGCTTTTTTGACTTCCTCGGATATAGATCTAGCTTGTGACTGTAAAATAAATCATCCGCATTTATAAAAAATTTTATGAACTGGATTTTTACAAAATCGACGACTACAACTTACCATTTTATATAAAATTGACTTAAACACTTGAGTGTACTGTAAACGAGATAGAAACAAACTAAACTATAGAAAACAATAAAACTGTCCTTAAAGGTTCGTAGAATACTGTGAAAATACCTTCTCTACTGCTTTGTGGTAATTCCTACATTGTTCAGTTCAAATTCAGGTAGAAAAAAATTCAATCACCCCATGATATAAAGGAGAAGTGTGTTCTTGAAAATGGGATGTGATAGGCCATTTCTGTGAAAAAGTGTTTTAATAACTACCTAAATGAAACGAAAAATGAACATTCTAATCAATGTAGCAAAAAGCATCTCCATCTGTGTATGCCGGCATTTGTGCCGGTTATGTTGATCTTGTGTTGCTCAACATTCAATCGAACATGACCACAGTATAGATATTAGCCATTTAAGACTAATTAAAAGTGTTAATAATAATAGGGCCTTGGATGTATATGAAAGCATTAAAATAGAAAAATGCAACAAAATCATGGACCGAGATAAAGGACCTATCCCGTTCAGTCAACTTTTTCAATTATTAATGTAAGTCTTATTAAAACTTCTCGGTTCATGATTTTTACACGATTCGTTAGGTAAGGTTTTCATATAAATAGAGCATAGTTTAGTATTAGAATTAGATTAAATAATCTCCTGATGATGCTAACATGGTTAGCGAAACACGCGTCGAGAAAAAAAAGCGATTTGGTGTTTAGTGGTAAATCTCTTGAAGTTTATCATTGTAAATCACAACACCTTCTAAATTACAATAAATTCCAGTGGCGGCTCGTGGGCTTTTAAAGTGGGAGGGCGTAGAAGAAAATAATGCTGCTGAAGATTTTTTTTTGCTTTCCCCTTCCTCCTTTTTACTTTTCGTGCTGTTGAAACCGTTTACAGGAGGTGAACCAAGAAAATGTGTTAAAGGAAACTGAACGGAAACTGCGCTGAAAAATTGTTTACTATGATAAATGTTGGAAGGGTGGCATCCCAACGTCCTCCCTCACGAGCCGTCACTAATAAATTCTTTTTATTTCATTCGCTTCTTTTTTTCCTCAACACACTAACCAAGTGGGTCACACCATACAACATAAAAAACGAAACAATTCAATGTTCTCACAAAAATATTTGAAGTTAATTTATAAATATTTTGGCGGTGTTTTCGTAAATTGAAATGATGGGGCACGCCATTGCATGAAACAATTTATTCACTTATCTTTTTGAACAAGTTTGGTTTCTAGTTATAATGTTTATTAGTAAAAACCTTTATTGAAGGTCTATCCGGTATAAATATGTCAAAATATTTACTATACTAAAGATACATTATATTAGATATATTTATCATAGATTTATTTATTTCTATCCAGATGTTTAAGCTTGCTCTCAGACATTTACTTATATTAGGATACTGTCAGATTGTTACCTTCTTGAGTACCAGGGTCATATTTTTCGTTAAGACGGTTTTATATCAGCGAAAAACTTACAAAACTTAATAATGTAAATTTATCAATTTCAATACTAAGAAAATGCGTGCATTTGATTGCTACTCTTCGACTAGAATTAAAAAGGTAATTGAAAGAAATCTAGACCTACCGTGGAAACTATAACGTACAACTCTCACTACAGTTTGATAAAAGTGGACCTAGATTTTTAGGGTACATTCCACCTCCTAGGTAATTTTTCTTGCCAGTCATAGACGTACGATGCGTGAAATCGTATAACCAGTCAAGTAACCATATCTGTTGTCCCTCCCCCATGCTGACTTAGTGCTTCATTAGCTCTAACGATTATATCATCACAAGATTAAACTGATGAAGAACTGAACTAAACAGATAAATTTGCATAAAACCTTTAGTGGAATAAGACATTTTAAATATAATCCAGTGTATCTAACATTTTGATACCCAAAAAACAATATTTACTAATAATTGTTTTATATTCTTGACAACTTCAAGGTCAATTTTTTCCCTTTACCAATAGTTTTAGCTATTAATTGAAACAAGTAAAAAAAACATTAAAATCAAAAATTAAATAATAAAATTTAGTTATATTTAATTTTCTATGTTGTGTCTATTTTCTTGTTTCTATGTTTCTAATTTTCTATCTTGACACTGAGTATAAAACTAGTATTAAAAGTAAAATAGTTGGGAAGGTATTTATTAAAGATCGTTGCTCAGATTGCCATCATGATTAGAACAAAATAAATATAATATTAAATAGGTATTAACTGATATAAAAATTGCAATTCTCAGAAGGGCCTGTGCGTTTTGAATAATGTATTGGTTATATTTATAATAATAATTTATTGATATATAGATATGATTCCGAAAAGCAAACGATTAAAATTTGATAAATATGCAGTGGTTGTTTTGTAAACAATACATTTTTGTTTGGTCTACAAGGAGGAAGAGTAAATAAAAAAGTGCAAATAATAAAAGAACAGGGAAAGAGTGTACGTTGTTCATATTGCCTGCAATGAAGATTGGAAAAGATCTACTTCCATAAAAAAATAGTATTGTATGCTCTAACGTCTATTATTTTCCCACACTCTCCTTCGGGCCCCTTTTTTTCACTTTCATTTTGTTTTCATTTTGCTTCCACTTCACTACCATTTCACCACCATTTCATCACCATTTCACCACTATTTTATCACCATTTCACTACTGTTACACTATCATTTTACTGGCATTTCACTACCATTTCAGTAAAACTTCACTACCATTTTACTACTATTTTAATACCATTTTATTACCATTTTACTGCAATTTCACTATTATTTCCACTTCTTCATAACCATTCCACTTTTCAATGTTGAATTTGATGCTGATTCAATATCCTTATCTAATCGTTACCGTCAAGGATCAGGGGTAGAACAAGACGGAACCGATGTATTAGTTTAAAAAAACTTTATATGGCTCTAAATACGCCGAACACTTACAAATGAATTTAGTTCTAACTATCCTCAAACATTAAATCAAGATGTCCAAAATCTGAACCTTATGACCACATAGAAAACTTCGACAAATTTTTAGAAAGAACACAAGATTTTTAAGATTAATTTTTATTTTTCAACATAGTCACCTTGCAATTTAATACAGTTATATCGGTGAGATTCCAAGTTTTTGATACCCTCAGTATAATGCGATTTGTTCAAGTATAAAAAATAAGCGATTGTTATCGCCCCGTAAACCATTTCTTAAAATTCGAAAGAAGAAAGTAATCGTTTGAAACCGGACCCGATGAATATTGTGCATATGTAGGCTCTTCGGAGCGTGGGTTATGGAGTTTTCCAGCAACAACCTATGACGAGTTTACAGGTATATTATCGTGGTGAAGGACAGCTTTCTTTTTGGCCAGATCCATACTTGTAGCCTGAATAGTATCCTTTAATTGGTTCAGTATTGAAATGTAATTCCCCTTGGTGACTTTTCGGACCGGTAGTCCATTTTCGCTTTCTTTACCTCACTTTCACTTACTACCACCCACTGTTTAGACTGCTGCTTCGTCTCTGGCATGTAATTGTGAATTTATATTATCTCTGTTATTATACAAGTTCGAAGAAATACAGCAGAATCGCATTTAAATATTTCCAAACATTCTTCAGAAGTGTTTAATTGAATGAGCCATTGAGCGAAAAACGTTTTCATACAAAAAAAATCGTGGAAAATTTAGTGGATGTGGTCTATCGAGACCGCGTTAATAAAACAGAATTAAGATATATTAACGTACATCTTTGATTGGGTTTTGCTTGTATTTATGAAGAAATAGAAATTTGTAATCTCGCTGTGTCGATAAAACTAAAACGATAAGATAAGCAGAAATAGTTAAACGAATGAACAGATATATTGCATAGGTTGGTACAGATATCCGTATTAAATACATATAACTATTTTTCTATATATGTTTTTCTTTATAAAAATTTCCACTATCATAAAATTTGTATAAATTTAATACATAGTAGTGCCTCAGGGAAATCTATTTCTCTGACGGGTCAATCCCACCATGAAGGGGGCTATAATGGAGGCTATACTAGGGAATATAAAGGAAAAGTTGGAAGGAGCAGAAGGCGAATAGCAAGCAAGAGAGAAGAAGAACGAAACACAAGATTGGACCAGCAAATAGATGTTCAAAAGCAAGATGTAGTGAATATAAAACAGGAGAATCTCCTTTACAAACAGGAGAATCAGAAATTAAAAGATGAGCTTAGGATGCAAAACAGCAGAATAGAAGAATTATAAAGGCAAATCAGGAAGAAGAATATTATATTGTATGGAATAGTGAAAAAAAAATAGAATGAACAGTTACGAATTACAGTTGATTAAAAAGGTGAAATATATAAAAGATATGATTGAAATACAAAATGAAAGAAAGGGAAGACATCACCAACATTAGAACAATTGGAAAACCAAAAATGGATAACAAAACTAGGCCAATCCTAATAAAATTGTGTTCAGCAAATATTAAAAATGCTAAAATCGTCCAAGAAACAAAAAGGGAAATATATATTCATAAGCGAGAACTACGCACAGCAATTACAACAGAGATAAATTCTAAAGGAACTTGAAACATGCAGGAAACAAGGGTTATAATGCAGAGCTAGGGTAAAACAAACTAATGGTAAATGGAGAGACGCATTCTGTGGAAACGTTGGGCTGCCTTAAAGAATATGAAGAATAGATGAGCGAATGATGTCTGAATGAAGGTAGAAAAGCAGGGAAGTAGAACATATAGTAAACGATCATCTGAAAAATGGAAGTGGCTGGAGTACACAAAAACAATAAAGGCATTACGGTTAACATTAAAAAACTTTGTAATTTATTATATAACAAAATTTTAGATACCAGAACACAAAAGACGACTAGGCTGACGAATAAGGTAAAAGAGAAAAATAAAACAAAAGCAAAAGCAAAAATATACATAGTAACATGGAACATAAGAACTTTGAGATAAATTGGAGCACTTTAGTGTATAAGAAAACAAATGAAGAAGCATAAGATAGATATTCTTGCTATTCAGGATATGAGATGGAAAGGGAAAGATTTTAAGGAATGTGAGAGATATACAATATGCTACGGGTGGGGCAAGAGCAGAATGAGCAGGGGTGGATTTTATAATAAAAAGTAGTATAAACATACAATGTAGAACTTTCTGGAAATGGAAAGAATAGTAGAACAAACCGTTAAAATATTGCCGGGAGCTCTAAACGCAAAAATAGGGAGAGAAGAAATCTATTAGGGAATTATAGGAAAATATAGTTTGCACGAATTATGCAATAATAAAGCTAGAAGATTGGTAGACATTGGGGCGGGTAAAAGAATTGTTATAAGTAGTAAAGTTTCAACATAAAGAGACATACAAGCAAATATGGACTTCGTTAGATGGTAGAATAAAAAATCAAATTGACCATATAATCATTGATTAGCATTTATTTTTCCTTTCTTTATATTATTTTGATATTACTACCTACTTTTCTTCTTCTTAGACTCTAGAGTTCATATTAATAGAGTGGAATGTAAGTAATTTTTTTTTGTTTTTAAACTTTTTTGTCTATACTGTCTTCTGGATAATTACGAATTTGTATAAGCTTCTTGCTCTAGCTATAGTATCTTTACTATAGTTAAGAATAATTTGACTATAGCAATTTATATTTTTTTCAATTTGATTCAATTGAACTTGAGAATATATGTTTATGTTGTAAAATGAAATATAATGCTAAAAGTTTCGTTGATGTGAAATTTCAAACCAAAGTCAAAAAGAGGTTTAACTTCCAAAGAACTTATTAAGCATCAAGCAGCGAATCTTGTTATTCATGATGGTAGATATTTGTCATATGAAAAGATTTGTCATATGACGTTACATCGGTATATTAAAACAATTAAAACCGATGAGGTTCCTCCAGTGAGTTACAAACCTAGACTAATGTTCACCTCAGAACAAGAAGAAGAGTTGGCCAAATATGTTTTGAAATGTTCCTCAATTTATTTTGGACATGCCACAAAAAATCAACGAGCTAACTGGTTCAGTGGATTTGTGAGAAGAAACCCCACTCTATTAATATGAACTCTAGAGTCTAAGAAGAAGAAAAGTAGGTAGGAATATCATATAATCATTGATGCTAGACATGCTATGGACATAATGGATGTTAGGAGCTATATATGAGCATTCAGAAACATGGATTACTTTTTGGTGATAGTTAAAGACAAACAAAGGTTTAGCTATAGAATGAAAAAGGAATGTAAAAGGAAAATACTTGTAATACACTGTAATAGACTTGAAAATACTTGTAATCTAGAACTTATTAGAACAGACGATAAAAGGGAAGAACATGATGAAGTATTAGCAAACAGAGTTAAAACAATTACTGAAAGAGAACGCAATTAGTTAGAAGAATAAGAGAACAGATGGGAAAGAGTGAAAAATTGAAATTAGAAAGATAGTTGAGGAAGTACTGAGAATCCGGAGAAGAAAGAGATGAAAAAAGTGGTACGATGTACGATAAACATAGCAAGACTTAAATGGCTGCAACAAGATACAGACATAAATAGAGAACTATATCGAAGGAAATGTAGGGAAGTCAAAAAAATTAATAGAAGAAAGACATGAAGGCACGAAAAAGAAATAATAGAGAACATCGAAGAACATAGGGCAGAGGAAACATAAGAAAATTCTATACGGAGATATACATTCTATAGGGAGACCAAGAACATATTTATTAAGTGAATACAATTGGAAATTAATATGTGGGAAAGAAGATAAATTGAATAGACATCTCAGCCAGATATTAAACACCCATGTATAAATGTGTATGAATACAATGAATTGGAAGAGGTTACAGAATAGGAAATAAACAATGACACATCAATACCGACAATCGAGAAAATGACCGAGACCTTAAAAACAATGAATAATAATAAAGCTCCGGGAGAAGATCAGATTACGATAGAAATGATTAAGTATGGAGGACTGGCGATACGAAAGGAAATTTATCAACTAATAAGGCATGTGTGATAACAAGAAGAAATACCAAACGGCTGGAAAATAACAATAATCTGCCCAATATACAAGAAAGGTTATAAGCCAGAATGTTAAAACTACAGATGAATATCGCTATTAAATATGATTTAATATTTAGCAAACTGCTAGAAAGCAAACTATATTTAGCGGACTGTAAATTGCTAGCAAGGCGGCTAACACAAATGGAAGGAAATGTAAAGTAATATCCTGGAGGATTTAGAAAAGGACGATTTACAATCCAACAAATCTTTGTAGTCAAATAAATACTAGAGAATTTCTATGAATATAATACTGATGTATACCACAATACTGACATAGACTTTGAGTAAGCGTATGACTCAGTAATCAGAAGGGAGTTAAATACAGGGATGAAAGGACTAAAAATACTCCAGAAACGTATTAAATTAACAAGAGGGTGTTTAAAGGATACCAAAGCCAAAGTAAGGATTCAAAACCAAACCTTGGAAGAATTTTACCTTTCAGAAGGACAAGGAAACCCACTGTTGACTATTCTCTTCAATTTTACATTGGAAGCAATAATAAGCTCAGATTAGGTGTAGAAAGAAGGAATAATTGGAGCAGATATCTTTCTATAGTTTGTAGAGACGGTATCACGAATGAATTCACGTAACGTAAGAATAAACGTAACAAAAACCAAATACATGAGGCCAACAAAACAAAGAAAGGAACAACATGTGGATATTGACCCAGTAATAAATGGAAGACGGCCGCCCACACTCATTGGTCACAACTGTATTTGGATAGTTTTCTTGAATTTCTTACAGATGCCTTTATCAGTAGAAATGTCGTTCTTGTAATATGGTTCACCCTTAATAAGAACGGCCCCTTTGGTGGTTTTTGTAAGAATTATTCATTTAGACGGTTGGAAACGGAAATGCCAAGACCCAGGGCTCTTAAGGACTTTTACCTCACTTTTCCAGTCGAAGATTGAGAAATAGTTTCAGTACTGTAGCATAATCTTTAATTATATTAATGTACGTCTCTGGGTTAATAATGGTCGTATATTTTTTAATCTTCTTCTCTATTTGCAAAATACTCTGTCAGGAGGGAGAAAAAAAATTACCGACCACTGGATATACGAGTTCAACAAGTTTTATGTAAGGTGGAGAACAGCACTATCAGACCATATCAACCACCGTACTGTTATTATTCTGTCCTTCACAGCCATCGCACATCAATCGTACTTGCTGTGCCTCTTCATCAAAATTAAAATTCTGCAGTGAGTAAAAACCTGTGGAAACAATTTCATATGAGCTGCTTTGAAGGCCACTCTCTGTCGATATAAATGATTTTATATTGTCAGGATCAAGTTTTGATTTTGAGTGTCCAGTTACTACTGTAAAGTTATATACATTTATCTGCATATTAAAATAATAGGCTTGATCTGGAATTTTTTGGAGTGGTAATTTTTTTTCGCAAAGGAAAATATTGCAATTTTGGGATAATTTTCTTTCAATAAGTCATAAAACGCATTACCGTGTGCTCTGTGTACGCGCTGTTCTGTCGTTATCCTTATTTTCTCTTGAAGGTCAGTAATTTTTCTTATTTTTGTTGTTTTATTAGGCGCATAACGAGTCTCACAGCAAGTTAAAGATTTGATGAAATTCGTTATAGCTTGTCGTTTATGAGCCGTTTTTACTATTACTATTACTCTATTACTTCCTCTTTTTCTGTTGGCAAAACTCCTGTGTTTAATATTCTTTCAACTAGGTTTTTTCTAATACCCAGTACAGCTTCAAATGTTTTTTTGCTCACAGGAATTGTCCCTTTGGAAGTTTTAATGCTGTAGTTCACACTGACCTACTTTGTTTTATTTCGAACATTTTCTTTAATTTTGGTTCCCGACCTTTTCGGTCTACTTGTGACACAATGATTCAATACAAATATATTTTAATACGATTTGGATGTTTTGCTACAAAAATCCTCATTGAATTTTCTTATCTCAGTCATAGTTAATAAGCAGCATTATAATGTCTGTTTTATGTCCACAAGTGGGAAATTCAGGCAGGCCTTGCCGATAATATCTAGAAACATTTTCTGAGACTGCTCATCAAGAATTTGCAAAACAGATATACCTTTGTATCTTGGCTTTTTTCACGCTTCCATTCTTGCCTATTTCCTACTCTTTTTCGTCCTTTGCCAACAAG